>CM073768.1:81298440-81455582 GCA_037158775.1 Hetaerina titia | reverse complement strand
ATTTCGATTGCACAATGAGAAAAGAGGGCACAAAAGATACATGCACTTATTTGGCCATTTGCAAATGAGGAGCTCGACATCGGATTTATTGCAACCATAACATCCTTACTCAAAAAGAAGATATTTTGACGATGGCGGAAGATAAAGATGACACGCTTAATAAATTACTGCAATGGATTTCCTCTCCCTGGAAGCTTCTGTGTGCCGGAGAGGATTTGCCTGAGCATTTCGAGTACTATTCCAAAAGTATATCTCAATGACAAATTTACCACCGAATCTTTGCAGTTTCACTATATACTAAAATGAATTAATCCTACAAAATCATTCTTGCCTAAAAAAAATCATAACCTAGCACCTGATTGACTTTTATTTAAGGGCTTAACTTAAAGATATCCCCGTGGCTACAGAGGAAAGGAAAATCCAAACGGGGACTCGCTGCGAAAAACATCGGCCGTCCATTACAATTCGGAGCAGATTCTCTCATTTTGGACATGATTAATTATCCTGCAGGTTTCGGCTCAACAATGGCGATGTTTTTATCTTCAATTTCATTCAAAGAGGCGAAACCATCCAATTAGAGGAGATTAATGTCAAATCAAGCTTTTAAAATATGCCCTCCAAAGTTCCTCGACCAGAAGCCACTTATTTCCCCTCTTCCATTCGATGCCAAGGCGGCGGATCTCCGGAGACTTTTTATTGTCTCTTCCTAACTTAGCGGGAAAACTCGGCATCGATAAGGACCTGGCAGTTGTTCTCCACTTTATCCCCGTCTCTTTCTCGTTTCCCCCAGGAGAACGGCTGGGAGGAGAGGCAGGAGGGGGGGGGAGGAGAGACTGGGAACTGCAGGCTGGAGGGTGAACGAGGTGGTTGAGGGGGTGAGATGAGAAGGGTGCAGTCAAAAGAGAGAATCGAAGAAGGGAAGGGTTATGCAGCTTGGTGAGATTACACAAGGGTTTGGTGGTTTGTTATGAGCATGGAGTCCTGATGGGGGAAGTGGGGGAGCTCTTTCACTAGATAAAAATCCTCAAATTGAGTAGTTTCAGGCGTGATGGGTTGGAATGCGAACATAATAAAGAAAAGATAGCAACAAATATCCACTAGATAAGTCCAACAGCACGACCCCCTTTCGATGTATTACATCATCTTCAGGTGACAAAATGAATTCAAGACTTGACTTGGATTCATTTTGCCACCTGCCGATGTAATACATCGAAACCAGGTCGAGCTATTAAACTTATCCAGTAGATAATTGTTGCTATCTTTTCTTTATTCAGATAAAATCCTATTCACAAATCTCTCCCGGGGCATAACTCAAAATGTGAATTTGTTTTATAATCGTGGGAGTGAATCCGTTGCATACACAAACGCACTCGAATGGATGAAATAATTAACGGGGATGATATAAAAATGATAGATATGGCATGGGTATGTGTTCACGAGAAATATTTAGGAAAATGACTGGTAAATTATATGATCCACTGGTAACGACATACCTATTACTTACAATAGCACAAACTGCTTAAGTAATATTAAGGTAAAATAAAACAGTTTCTGGCGTAACTTGGTGGAAAATCTTCATACTGACTTTTAATAATCAAACCACTTTACTCTCCTACCTGATGATGTTATGCTATAACGAAACCTGGGTTGTAAAAATTAAAAAGTTTATGTGGAAAAGTAAAGTGGATTGATTATTAAAAGTTAATATTAAGGTAATATCGAGGAAGAATGGTTTCGATAAGGACCCATCGACATGAACCTCCGCTTAGTGGCGACACTGTTGCTGTCCTTCGGTTTGGATAATCATACTGCGGAAATCTATCGTATTATATGCATTGCCGTTTAACTGGATACTCTAGCAGTTTTTTCACCTAAACATTAATTTAGGAAGTAGCAACAACTGGGGGGATCAATGCCCAACTGAAGCAAAACGCAGATGGTTACGCCTGACCTGTACATCACTTTTGATTAACTGCCAAGAATTCTATAGTCTATTACCAATGCTCAGAGAGAAAAAGAGATATCTACGGGATGGAACGGCATGGAGACGTTATCTCCAGCAAAAAAATCCACCAAAAGCGCACATAGTGCGGTGAGAACAAAAATGGCACTGACACTTTGATAAGACAGAGCAAAGCTTCTTGGCTCAATGAAATATACTTTCCGGGCGAAGGAAAGCACCTAATTAACCATGATGCGGTGCCAAAAACGGAAAACCAGAAGCCTCCGAGAATACTTAAGTGATGCAGACATTTCAAGGATCGAAACGACAAAGCGTCACGAGATGAGAGCCAATTATAACCGTGACGCGAGCGATAACGTATGTGTTTCCAGAGCATTGACGAGAGAACTTGATCAAAGGCGGAGGACATGCATTTCTTCCGAGGGCATTGTCGAAGGAGGACATGGGAGCAGGGAAGAAAAAAATCGTGTACCTATATCGAGAGCATGGTTAGGAGAGCAGCGGATGGAATACGTCGACAGGAAATAAAAACGCCACGACAAGAGGGATAAAAGAATCCCGAAGGAGATAAAACTTCATCGAGGACGAGTTTTGGACTACTTCGTGTGTTCCTGAAACGGATCGGCTTTTATTTTTCTGAGGTCCTCTTCTTTTTCACGTAACCAGGAGCGGAAAAGACGGGGGAGAAAGAGGAAGGGTTGACGACGGACGGATGGGAGGGGAATATGACTAAACATGGAAACAAGGGAGATGGACACAACCCAATCCTCGAGAGCATCCATGCCCATCTCTCTCTCCTCCTTCGCTGGAGGGATGCTTGATATCCGCAAGGAGAGAAGAGGAGAGGTGAAGTTTGGGCGAGAGGAATGGCAGAGGAGGATGGGAATGGAAGGAGAAAACGAGAAGACGTTGGTGTAAGAACGGACGTGGACATATGGAACGAACTCTCGGGCCCGCATGAAAGTGAGACGGCGAGGTGGGCCGTGGGAGGGTTGCAGGGCGGGGGTACGGGAGGTGGAAGGGACGAAGGAGGGGTTTAGTTCGCTCGGACGTAGGAGTGATTGCGCACGTAACGTCCGGCGAGTCAGACAAATGACTTCATTTGGGAGCTCGGTGCTAGGACCGAGTAGCGTTCGGTTACTCTTAGAGAACTGCGCGGGGGAAAACGAGATGCGGCGTTGGGAGAGAGAGAGGTGGGGCCCGTCTCTTTTGTGCCTCTCCGGACGCCCAGAGCGAGAGGAGGGCTCGGCCATGGGGGATGGGGGGTGTGGAAGGTGGCCACGGCGAGCAAGCGCACAAAAGGGAATGGAAGTATGAATTAATACCGGGAGAGTCGGAGGGGATGGGAAGTCCTGGTCTTTTTCGTCTCGGGACCAGTTGCGCTCGTACGCGCCGTTCTCTTTGTTTTTACGTCACCAGAATTTATTCATCTCTTCCTGATATCCACAAACTTTTGTCTTATTGCCACTTTATTTGACTACGCCATTAATTTAATTCTCGGTGTAATCACTTAATTCACTTATTTAGTTACTTTGAGAGAGTGTTGAGGCCGATACTTTGTGGAATTCCATTATAATGAAAAGAAAACTACAAATATTCTGTGGAAAAGCAATCTTATTTGTTACTTCCTTTTCATTATTAATTTACAACAATTTTAGCAATAAATTTATTCACATTTCCGTTCGCGTACTGTTTTATTTACTGGTGCTCTATTTGCTGATATTTTCATCGGCTCCCACTCTATGTAAGTCTTATGTAATTTCTTTCTCGAATTGTGGGATCCATGTGTCATGAGGCATTCTCTAGTGCACGTAAACAGATCAAATCAAATCTGGTGTTGGATGGGGAATTCCCCCTGTGAAGGATTGGCTGAGGGAAGGCGTGTGGGTGGATGGAAGAGACGACGACGGGATCAGATCCCGATATTACTTTTTTCCTTTCCCATCCGAGGACACCCGACGAGCAAACGAATACATCTCCTTCCGGGAAGGTCGCGCGACCATGGCGGAAGATTTCTTGTCTGACGCCCACGCTCGGAACATGGCTTGACCCCTGAGTCGTAACTTTAGCGCATTCACTATAAATTGTCTCGCGAAATTCGATATGCTACCATTCACAAATCGTGGCCACCAGGTCTCCACAGCATAAGGGCCGGCGAGTTTTGATACAGAGCGATCTTGCTCATCGTCCAAGCATTCAAAGTTTTCAAGACTATAGGGACGCATAGACGAATAAAAATGGCAATAAACTTCGCCTGTTGGTTAATGCATTCACGTAATTCGCGGCTTCCAAAGACGATATTCTGCCACTTCCACGTAAGCTACGCCAATGAAGAGGTTTGATCCCATAATTCTGAGTACATTTAGTATATAGCTTTTCATACGAACTCCAGCATCTCTCACACTCGAGGGCATGTGAACACAAGAGTTGTAAAATATTCGTGTCATCTTTCTCCCGTGAAGTCTATCTACATCGCATAGGAAACACAGGCCTATCGTGACAGAAAATGGCGCATGCGCCCGCGAGGCATGCCATTTCGAATAACATTAGGGAGAGGCTGTTCTTGCATAAATATTTTTTCCTGCTCTCTATATAAAGCCAAGACTACTAAGGACTAAACTTGGCTCATTCAGAAGGACACATTCGAACACATTTTGACATAGACTTTTCATCAGAAGGGCTAATAGGCATGAGGATTTTCTCCATCTTAACACCTTTCCTTAATTCCAAGGAACTGTCATTTTCTCACATAATGAACGTAAATCACATTATCATTGACGGTGCTCCAATCATATACACTCATAATTATCAATTAAAATACGTATACTATCAATCATTTACATTATTACTACAAAATATTACCATCTACTCCGGATACTCTTTGTTTTCTCTCAACTTGTGGGTCATAATCTATATTTTTCATTTCATTGCAGGCGACTGTTAGTCACAGCTCCTATAAAACGTTTCTATTACTGTAAAATATATTTTCCTCATTTTTCGCGCAATTCATAACAGGGCTACCCTTAACATTGACTGAAATGCGAATTGAAATATGATGATGACAATTTTTTCTCAAAAGGTTCTTGTCAAGCCATCTAGTTCATTCTTCAGCTTAACCTTTTTATCATTGCATCCTATTTCTAACAGCTGCGGGGAGTGATGTTCCGCTAACATTGAGTTTATTCCGAACTAAAAACGTCCATATTTCGCGAGAGAATTATCAATTTCCGTCCCATTTATGATTTAAAACAAATTTTCTTTACTCATACTGTCACAACTAGCTGTACGGGCAACATTTTTAACTCATTCATTCCCACTCTTAAAACATTGGGTAATATTCAGACTTATTCTCTCGACCATTACGAATATTTACACAGGGGTAAAATATATAAATTTGTACTGCAAAACATTTTCATATAAATTATGAAGTTCAATTCGAATTTGTAGCTCTTTCCTCTTTACTCAAATGTTGATGATGAAAAAACATTTTGAAAATTTGACTTATCCCTGGCCTTTCACCTGCCTTAAGAAATTGGGAGTCGCAGACAAAAATGAAAAATATACAGAACAGAGATGGCGAGTAAAATTAGATTAGTAAAGAAATTAAAAGAAAAATTGTGCTTTCTAACGAATCATTGAAAAACATAATGGAACTGATGACACTGACCCTTAAGGTCAAAAGGTAAGCTCAGCCAGGAATTGTTAAGCCTTCTAATTGAGCCAGAAATACTCTACTCTGTCAGTCCTCAATGCTTTAATGGAACGCGGCAATGTGAACGCATGGATATAGTATATACAGTTATGAAACTTGGTCACTGAGATGGAGGATGAGCAGAGATTAAAAGACGGGAGAAGGAAATAATGGAAAAAATAAGGAGGAAAGAATGAATTGCAAACAAAGTCTCTGGCATGACTGAATAAAGACACGTAATGGAAATTCGCGAAAGACTTACAAAAAAAATGGAGAAGATTTATAAAAGTATGTACTATGAGGTATTATCCCGAGATAAGAGAGAATAGTTTAGGAAATCCGGGAAAATGTGAGGAAAAAGTGAACTTTTGACGACAACTGGGTCGAAACAATTGGGAGATGAACAGGAAAAAATTGCATGTAACGAGGTATGTACACGTGTCAAAACATAACTACTTCGGAAGTTCATGAAACGCGATATAGTTTTAAAAGACCTTTCAAAACCAGTCTTTAAAGGGTAGAATAGTATTCATTCTGAAGGGAGGGATTGACAGATAATAATCAGGTCAATCAACAATCTCAAACATGTGAAATTCACACACTCACCGCAGTATAGCTGTTTCTTTCCCTCTGCCGACTCGGCATTAAAGAGAAATGAACAGCTTAGGTATCGATGGAAGTGTCGAGGAATATCACCGAAACATTGGCCGAGGGCAACCCAGACTGTTGGCAAACGCTCGACGCAATGGGCTCATAATGCCAACATTTATCACGTAAATAATATACCTCCGGTTTTCCGCTCTCCTCATGATCTTGGGAGGAACACTTGATGGTCACTCTAAGAGTTAAAGAAATAATGAAATTCATGAATGACACCTACATTTTTTCACGTTTTATTTGCTAGATGTAGTGCGAAATACCAGAGGCTGAATAGTTAATCGTCCCTAAAGTTTTTGAAAAGTTGGCATTCCAAAAACGAGTATTTACGCAATTTACTAGTCACCTATAATCATGACTTTTATATCTGATTTTGACCTATAGTATTCACGGTCGAATCCATCACTACAAGTACAGTAAATAATAAGCATGCTTCTCCGATTTTTTCCTCGAGGTAGGTGCTACAATCACAATGCGAGCGATCAACTTCAACACTTGTAATTATTACTCCTCTCCAATGCGATCGAAAATGAAATCACCGGTCATATATACGTGGTGATAATTGTGCATTGCAAGGTGCACCTTTGCGACGGAATAGAAGTCTTGCTGCCACTTGCATACGATTATCCTCGCTTCGCAAGCAGTTATTATGCGAAGCCTTTAGCGCTCTGAACAAAAATGTGATTTGAAGCAGGATCCAATCGTCTCTCGTCGTAAACTGAGAACGGGAGAGCTGCTACCTAATTACATGCTCACCGAACACGTTGAAGAATCTTATTTCAGACATCATCGTCTGAAGCTTACTTAGCAGCTCATGGCATTGAACTTCAACCGATCTCCATTTACTTACTCCGATTAACGGACACTTCATTTGTATTCTATGGGCAATATCAACTTTAAAAATATAGTTATATCCAAATAAAAGATATTACTTCATTGCCGTGGAACTTTGTAACCTAACAGGTTTGCAGAAATGTTTATTTTGGTACACCGCATGAAAGGAGAAGGATCAAAATAGATTTCGTAGGTTAAGGGTTTTATTTTCAATCGCTTATTTATCCCGCTATTTGATAAATAACCAAAGAAAAACTGAGCATAAAGTATTAGTGTAAAGCAACTAAGGGTTATTCATTTGAGCCTGGAAAACACAATCATCGCTGATCACGAAGACCATTGAAAATGAAAAACAAAGTTTGGAAATGAAAGCGGCTACCTTAAAAGGTGGCAACGTACCAAAGGGCGCTCCGTGATATACGAGCTCGTACAGCTTGGCATTGGCTCAACATTTGAATTGCATTTGGGTTGGCTTAAGGGCTACCAGGAGCGTGGGAAACAAAAATTCCTGGCAAAATTATTCAGATAGTGCTGTGTTTATTTTTTTTACGGATCTCTACGAGCATTTTTCCCACATCCTATGCCAGCCGATATGTACAATGCCAACCAGCGTCAATTATATGGTTTCACTCTACGGAGCCAAGAGAAATGTTCAAATAAGAAGGTCTATGAGTAACGACTCTTGAAAAGTATTTAGGTTTCATGAGTTGACTTACTTAAACCGTGATAGGTCACTGCGTATTAGCCTCAGTCATTCTTCCCTCAGTTCAACACAAGCCATATCAGCCATTAACGTTTCTTCCTATATATGCAGTCAGTCGATCTAATTATAAAAAATAGCCAATTTTTCCAGTCAATGTGATCACAGGCTAGTCATTTATTAAACATCATTGATGCGAATTTTGTCATCCATTAAAAATAGAAGTTCATGACCGTTTGAACTATTGCTCGAGCGAAAAGGCGGTGTCAGAGTAGAGGTACATTAGAGGAATACTGACCAAAGAACACCTCAAATGTCATTGAAGCCTTGTAGGCAAGGTTTTTATAATCGGGTTATAGTATAACGCCGTTGCGCTCCCTAAGCCATTAGCCCTGAAGGTGGTGTAGTGAATAGGCAGAACAGAATGCACTTTCCAATATCTGCATCCGCTGTCTCCCTTGTAATTACTTTGTCAATATCAAAAGTAATTGTAGACTCATACGTAACGAAATAAGGCGGCTTTAGTGATGAAGGCTTGGTGTTGTGGACTTGTAAATAGAATGAAGCGATATATACCAAAGTAAAAACTACCTATATACCAAGGAAGTTTGTGTGTACTTTATTCATTCATACGACGAATTATATTAAATATAAACGTTCGCGGTCCCTTTGAACAAGCAATGATCTTCTTTAAATTCATAACAATTAGAAATCGATGCGCGATTTTGCAAGGGAATTAATTTAACTGCAGATAATAAGGATATTTAAATTGGGAAAAAAATAAATTTCAATAATTCTAATGAATATATGTTACATCATATGAAGTGCATTGGCAACTAATTACACATCAGTACCAATCCCCATTCTATCCTCCAATGTTCGATATTCATGACAATATTCAAGGAGCATCACTGTCCAAGTTCTGTTACTTTTAAGGGATAAAGGACATAATGGAATTTGATGAATATTTTCCCTGAATTGTTTTGCAGATCTCACCGCATTTTATGAGTGCTTATTTACTCCATTGTAGTCCAATTAGGTAAATTTAGTTGAATATAACTTCATTTACTTCATTATTTTTTATTAATATGAAAAAATTGAACTAAACTCATTACAACAATATTTAGGCATCATATTATAGCATAATAATATTTTTTCAAATGGGCTATTATCATTGATTAGGCATCATTATATACTTCCAGCGTTGTTAATGCGCTAGATTTTTTTCTGATTTGAGACAAAGAGTGGATCCGACGACTTAATTAATTGCCATTGAGCTGACAGGCTAAACCTTTACTCTCTCGTAATTTCCAGGTATCGTTAAGGTTTATTGTGGTCAACATCGGGAAGTTGTTAAATAAGAAAATTAATCACAAATACGTCAGTATTTACCGCTAAAAATAATTTCATTTTGTTAATTATATGAAAAAATTGAATATTAATTTTAACCATTAATATTACGTAATTATAAAAACTATATCGTTATTTATGAGACGTTTTTCAGCAAAAATATGCATGGAGGACGATAGCCGAAAAGCGAATGTTCTCTATCATAAATCGATGTTCCTTACGGCGTGCCTGCCAATTTAATTACTAATTATTCATTTTCCTCACGCTAGGTGATTGAATATTTCAGGGAATGAAATGTCTCTCTTAAATATATGGAGTAATTCAGTTAAAATAAAAAAAACAGAAAACCAAGTTTTCTAAAGGAATATTAACTTACGATTTAATAAAATTCAATACGAAGGCAGGATAGAGAATCGTACGTTTATCTTCGGAATTTTTTGTTCAGAATAAATGCCCGGCAACTAAATTACCGGCACCGACCCCTATTCTTTAGCTGACAAAGAACTTTCCAGAAGCATTTTTATTCCTCTCAAAGCGGACGAGACACAGCTTGTTTGAACACAATTATTCGTCCATTAAACACCCACTTGATGGAGGCAGAAGATGAGACTGCGAACCCATTTACGGGTAGAAAAAACTGCGGAGTTAATTCTTAATGAGGAAAATGAGGATCTATTTACGTTGACGCCCAAGAAATTAAATCAATTTCATGATTTTCCAGGAATATAAAATTAAGAAACTATCACGAACATTCGGGGGTAAAACCTAAAAGGTTTAAAAAGTTACGGAAACAATAATTTCCTGACGTGACTGTACGTCGCAGGGCACTCGCACCGCGGCAAAACAGAACAGTCAAGATTTATCAAAGTAAATTTTATTCGACAAAGAATGATCTGCCTTCAACTTCGATCAAACAGATGATTCCATTTAATCGATTCATTTGCAATGTAATCCATTCATTTGTAATTTAATTTTGACATTTTTCGAAGACAGCTGGTATTCTGAGCATAGAAATCCGGAAAAAAAATTCGCGAGTATAACCGATGCCGATATATTTCCTACAATGAACTGAAATCTTTGATTTATGCTTTGTCATATTTTTGTATCTGTATTTAATGTTTGCTGTTAAATGAGCACGTCGACTGCCCAACGGATAAACTACAAAAGTTGACCATAAAAAAATAATAAGGTATTTTGTAAAAGAAAAATATGTGTACTTATAACCGGATAAGACAATAATAAATATTTCGGAGAACAGAGTTCAGTCAAGACCTCAAATTGTAACACATTCCTCTGAGACGATTTAAAAGCCGGAGTTCCAACGGCACTCTTCCAAAACATTTATAAATTTTCTTGAATCACTAACATAAGCTCCTACTTCAGAGCTTCTTACTTTGGCCACGATTCAATTTCATCAATTTCATTTGTCTTACGGCAACAAATTTTTTAAGTTTGAACCTCAAAAAGCCGATATTGGCAAATGGGAAAAAATTATCACAATTTATGCAATGGTTAAGAATGGAGAAATATAAAAAGAGGAAACGGATTCTGAGGAAGCCGCATGGGCAAAGTAGAAGAGAAGAAAAGAAGAAATTGGAGACGTATGGGCAGACAAACGACTCTATAAAGGAGAAATTGAGAGGGGAAGACATAAGAGGAGGTGGGAAAGGGGTCTGCAGGAAGGGTTGAAATGTAGTGGGGAATGGACTCTTGGGGACACTGGAAGCCAGGGGGTCATTCAAATATATGGACGTAGATAGGCAGACGAACGCATGGCGCACCGCTTAATGGGACTCGCGGTCTGCCATAACTCAGCTGGAGGTTGGAAATGGAGGCGATGGGGGAGGCGGCTATGGGGAGAGGGTGGATTGATGGGCGGGGTGCGACGAGGGGGGGTGGCGTGAGTGGCGGAGTGGGAGGTTGGCATGAGTGGGACCAGCCGGGAAACGACGACACAGGCCTTTTTTAAACGAGTCGGGAAGAGAAGGGTTTCTGGAGGGATGGGGACGGACGCGTGAGGTGTGGCGTCGCGGCGGTGGCGTGGGTGGAAGCCGGACGGGAAGGCGATACGGGAGCGAAGGCGAGAGGCGGGGGAGCGACGGGGTGGACTGGGTCCGGCGATGGGGCGCGAAGCGGCCACAATGGGGCGAGAGGACGACAGAGGGATGAGAGAGGGAGTGGGGAGGCACGGGGATTGTTCTGTCGCGATGCCGGGAGTGGGTGTAAGGAGGCGGGAGGGACGCGCTTGGCGGTGGGTGGCCCCCGTGGTCACCGCGGCGGTCGGGAAGGTAGGGGGAGAGGGGTGACGGCGTCTCCGGAGGTGTGTTTCGAGCGCGAGACAGGGAGGGAGGGGTCGCGGGAGAACACCCTTCGCCCCTAGACGCCCAGCCGCTGCCCACGCGGGATGCGCGCGCCCAATCGCACGTACGACCCAGATTTATTCGCAGAAATGATCGAGCGGAGATTATCGCCAAGATTTAGTGCCCGCTCTGAGCGAAATGAACAAGAGGATTTATCGAGGATGAAGAGGAGGGACGGAGGGGGAAGGAGGAGGTTGGGGGCATAGAACTTGGATAAACGCAGATTGGTTTATCGTGCGTCGTATTACTGGTCGGTAGCTTTTAATGTCTTTCAAACTTTATTATATGGAGAGGCAGGCGGCGCGATGGGGGGAAAAATGGCGCACATGGGGAAGACACGTTTTACAATGAATTATCTTAATCGCGAAGACGGTTGGGGAATATTTAAGAAAATACAACGCTTTGGATCTCTTCTTACTTTTTACTTTTAATGGCAACCATGCTCAGCAAGTGAAATAGTGTAGTAGCT
This sequence comes from Hetaerina titia, assembly GCA_037158775.1. NCBI lineage: Eukaryota > Metazoa > Arthropoda > Insecta > Odonata > Calopterygidae > Hetaerina > Hetaerina titia. The sequence goes on along the minus strand of CM073768.1, from coordinate 81,443,558 downwards.
AATGCACATTAGGATGAAATATCTATGCAATTATTTTCCAGTACAAGCAGACACGGTTGTACTCGCAGTTCATGGCCATGAACGCTCAAGTTCAGTATTTTGACCTGAAGACTACGTCAAATAGACCTAACAGATCAGGCGAAAGCATTTTCCCAGAAAAACAACTAATAAAATACTCGTTGTTAACATACAAGAAAGATTAATGCTGACGTTTGGTTTTCTACTATCCTCTAAGGAAAATAAGAATGACATTTTTTTGAACTTTACTCGTGCTTCACCAAGTGGCACCAAGGTTTCATTATCTAATGTAGCAATTGTAATTATCACATGATGGAAACATAAATTCGGTAAACTTCTGTGCTTAGAGGAAATGGAAAGAAGATGATAATGAATACTACAATGTCGAATTGCAGAGATAACGGAGGTCTAACGATAATATTTACCGTATGCGAAAATTATTGTTTGAGAGAGAAACTTAGGCTTTGCTGTTTCATTTAACACACTGTGGAACTAATCACATGTTTTATACAACACCAAGTTGTTTCATAAGAATCCAATTTGAAGAAGTTTAAAAGATCGGTTCATTAATTTGATGCTTGAATAAATAATTTTACGAGTCTTAAGAGCTCTGTTTTAAAGTGGTGTCGTTCAAAGTGACGTTAAATGGACATAATTACTAAAACTCTTTGTATGCTACATCAGGCTGCGAATGGTTGTATAAGAAATTAGTTATTCTCGTAAAAAATTTCAGAAAAGATTAGACTTGCCATAATAACAGATTTTTTATCTTGTAAAAACATTACTTTTTTAAGACCCCATACGAATGGCCATATTATTAACGATATGTTTAAACGTACTTTGAAATGACGTTCTATCATTAAATTGGGAACCATAAAATGAAATTAGTAGTATGCAGATTAGTAGTAGCGGGAGATGCCTTCGAAGTGAACCGCCAAGCGAAATTTCAACTTCTTTCAATGGCACTCAAATTAGCATTTAAGTCATTACATCAAAATGCGGGTTTAATTTTGTTGAATATTTAATAAAATGCAACAATTTGAGAGGGTAAAAATCATTCACCTTCACCGGAATGTTTTGAAATGATTTTCATACTCTGAAATTCTCTTCTCTATGACTCCGTTAAAAGTTACTGTCGCGGCAGCATCTCTCAGTTTCTTGTAATAATTAATACCCTACAGCAGGTCGTGAGCGTTGTACCTCGCAGTCAGACGCTATGTTCGCAATCCATGCTGAAGGATCGCAAAGGAGTACAAAGGTAGGAGTAGTAAACATGAAAGAGAACAAAGTAAGGCATCTAATTCCCCTAAATTTAAAGAACACCATCTTTTACATATTCGGGAAGACCCACGGCTTGATTACTGGTTTACGCGAACTTTCTTACCAATTAATTAAATAAACTATCCCCTAATCAGCGATTACAAATATGTACACTTACATAGGCACGATTATCTAGGAGATCGAGACTTCTAACCAGTCACTCAAAGTGGACAGGGACCTTTTGCTTTCTAATCAAATAATATGGTACTCAACAACCTTAGAAACTAGGCATGATGCTACTATCACTAATTTTAAGTAATTGCCCTACAAATTAGGTAATTTATTGAAACAAACTCATCGATATTTTCAACACTCGCTGATTGGAACAACGGACCAAGGAGAACTTTACTTCTGGTCACGAAGGAACATTGTTTGAATCAACCAACGGTAAACAAAAGCTTTCAGCATTAAAGTTGCCCCATTATGTGCCCCAACTTTTTGGGATGGCCGTAGGGTATAATATTTTTAATCTTAACGAAAACCGAAGACTATGTAATTCATTGTAACCCTTAATACACCCTACGGTAAATAATGTCCTAATAGGTTTTTAATAAAATCAGATTCCACTCAAATTCACAAAAAGACGTTATTAATGCATTAAGATTCACGGTACGTCAAATTTCAACGCTAACATTTGAGACGATGGAGGAAAAATTCTACCAATATTCAATACTACAATTCAATATTCAATATTCTACAATAGCGAATGAACATAAACATGCAATAAATGAAATATGACTGAAAATTAACAATATGACCCATTAAAATTCTTTAAGCAATGGCATAGTTCATACGAGAGCGATCGTCAAAATCAGGTCGTGTGGAAAAATATTTACAGCCTCCCAATGCCTCTTTGCCTCCAAGTGTGATAGACAGCGTTCTTGGAGATGGTGTTCCTCTCCAAGAATCACCCCGAGAACAGAGTTTTACCCAATCACAGACCTCGAACATGGCGGATCAAATTTTACACCGCTGAACTAGGAATAATTAAGGCAAGGATTCGCATTTTTATCACAGAGAAGTAAGTCAATGAAAAGTTAGTAACCGGTGGAAGACTATTCATGTTCCAATAAACCCTTTAAAAAAAACATGAAAAAGCTCCTTACTCATTCAAAATGACAAATGTAATCAGTAAAATATCCCGTTAAATATTTATTCATATTTAAAAAATCTTTTTTGGGGAAATAAAACCGTTTGATAAGCACTTCTCCCAAAGGGCAAACTGGCAGGACCTTTTTCCTTATTATTGAAGGTACGCGTGTTAAAGGAGCTCGACATTCGGCAGAAAGTAACTCTAGTGCCAAGAATGAACGAAGATAGTAAGAATTATAGATATTTAAAAAAAAATGGACACGCCAGCTTCATGGGAAGTTAACTCGCCCGCAAATCCCGGGGTCGTTTCGATTTTCATGAACGGTATTTAATTTTAACGTAAAATTAGTGTTATAGCAGTGGAATTGTAATATAAATGCCGACTGGGATTATTACAGCGAATAAGTGGAATAGAACAAATGGTATCCTGTTCTTTTAACGCAAACATTTCCGTGATGGGCACCACTTTACGTCTTATCGATTTCATGATATAGGCTGAACGGCAACTATCCCAACCAATCCTCCGTAAGTGTCGAGCCTTTACAGGCACATTTACCACAGATCACAAAAATGTCTCCGTTTAAGAATTAGCGGAAATCATTGCTTTGCCTATTATATCAAAATATTATTCCATGAGTAAAATCGAAAAGGCTTACGATTTCCTCAAACGGGGGAGAGGGTATCAGGAGCAAAGTGAAACTGTACGAAAAAAAAGAACAGAGGACGTTCAAATGAATACAAAACAAACCTCGCGAATTTATTCGTTCTTCATTGTTCGCTTAATCCTAACCGTTTCAGAGCACAAGACAACTGAGCGATACCAACAATAATACCGACTTCATTTGTAGCAACGATAAGAAATCTCATTGAATTACAAAGGGATCAAGCCGAAGAAACTCCGTACGGAGAAACGGAGCCCACTTTTTATTACGTTAACGAATTCGGTTAGGAAATGAATAAAAAAGGAGAGATCTGAAAAATTATTATTATTTATGGCCTCTTACAAGTAGGAAGAAGCTAGTATCACAACGCTGGTACATTTTATAATCTCTCTTGGCTTATTAGTATGGTACTTCTTAACCATAAAATTTCTCTAATGGTTTTAATTACTCTTAGTTACTAATGCAGCTATTAGATCACTTCCACCACTGATCGCTCAAAAGCGATGCAAAGTTTTAGCAAAGATTCCTCACCACACTTTCAATGGTTATACGTGGGTTAATGGGGTATTACCAGATGTAATAATTTATTTTATTACTAAACCGGTACGCAAATAGAAATAAATTACCAAATATTCGCCGTTATATCCTTACAATGAACGGATATTTGTATTGATTTGTACAAGGTAAGAAAGAATGAACAAATATATACCTTAGGAAGTTTTTTATCGTATAATTAAACCAAGACACAAGAAATTATTTTTCATAAAATGACCATGGCGAAAATACTAGCGACATATCACAAGAGTATATTACTAATATGCAAAATTGGCCTAATACAATAAATATTTACTGCTCGACGATAATTATTTTATTACCCGCGAAATGCCGTTTCCGATCGGAATGCTTCGAGGCCAATCCGAAATTTTAATTGCAATTTTATAACCAGACCTTTTTATGGAATCAGGTTTTTTTTTATTTTGTCCCTTCAAATTAGAGAATGAAAATTGGCTCTATTCTTCCACAATGTACTTCTTTAAATTTCCGATTTCAAGCAGGAATCAATTTTAACCACTTTTCATTTTTTTTCTATCCTTCAAATAACGAATGACTTAATTTAAAATTAATGGATTTTCAGCATAACTGACAAAGTAGTTAAAAATAATATCAGAATGGACGCTGTAAATACCAGGCACTTGGCACTAAAATACCTCCAATTATAGTGAGTTTTTCAAAGAGGTAAAAAAGGGCATTTAAGTAGGCGAGAAAGCTGTCTAAGCAAAACTGGATCGTAATATACCCAATACTCGTACTATCCCTTCATGAACAAAATTCAAGGAATCCACAATATGCGTAGCTCTTTGAAAACAGAATCTCGTAATGCTGACTAGTTAATGGAAAAGATTAAACTTATGAACAGGTGTTTTACAAGCAAATACATCCACTTGACAGGAGAGTATACAGTTTCTAGCTGCTTGCGAAAACCATGTTGCAGTACTAAGCACGATAAAATTTCCATTAAGCATGATCGCAGCCGTTCAGTGCACATTGAGCAACACGCATAGCGTTTACACTCGAACCGCAGTGCAACTCTTGAAATTCGAGTCGGATGGGGACGTGGAATGCGTAGAATTATAGAACTGTGCGATCAAATTAATGGGATAATATGATTCATCAAGACAATAAAATTACTTCAATTATAATATACGTTAGCGAGATTGAAACGTGATAAAAACACAATTTCTAAGGCGGCAATTGCGCTCTCCTCAATATTAATTATTGTTACAGGCAAATCGATACCAACTTCCATGCGGGAATACAAATTGCCCCGTTGGAACACGAGTGGGGAGGGGGAAGGTTGACTTTCGCCGCATGTCGAACCGCAAACACACGGGGGAGTATCGGATGGAAAGTAGCGGTGGAGAGCCGTGGGCAGAGACCGCGCAGGTGCTCGAATTCTTCTTGAGACCCTCGTCCGGTGCACACGAACGCCGCTACTGTGAGACCCGACAGTAAAAGTGGCAACCGTTCCTCCTCACCTAATTAGCACTTATCAATTCTGAGAGGAATTTGAATCGCCACGCCGCCGTCATCTGATGCATTGGGAAAAGGGAGGGAAAGGAGGGGACGGGGGGGGGTAAGGAGAAGGAGCCCCGAGTGATGGCCCGCTAATTAATGTGACCCAGGGGTAAGATTTATTTCACTGAAAAGGGGACGCAGCGGATCGCCCTAAAATTAACAACTCTGGCATTGCATGGATTCCATTCCATGACCTTCCGAAGCATTTCTCTTTGAGCGGGAGACCGGCGTTTCTCTCGTTGGGAAAAGGGAAGGCCTGGGATGCATCGTTCTTTCAAACCGGACTCGGCAAGGAATCCGAATCCTTTGCGAGGGTAAGGATTGACGGTCGCTTAGGTGAAGTATTACTGCCGACATGTGAGGGTTTCGAGTCGACAAGATATTAACAACAGAATCAAGGCAAAAAAACCTTTGCATTGTACTCGCATCATCAGCAGGAGTTATCAATTCCAAGATTAGCTTTCTTCAGTTCTCCACTACAGTCACTTCTCAGCTAGTCTTAATTTATTCCTATGAAATTTTATCTCCTATCACGCTAAACGTAATCTACAAAAGGTCTTCCTCCTTTGTTCGTTTCGACTACCATCCTTTCCATCTATTTCTTCAGGAGGTTTTTGCAGCTTACAAAAATGTGTAATTAGTTTATCTTTTTTTCATTGCAGCGTTTTCAAATATTTCTTTACTCTCCGTGGGCGTTGTACTTAGCTCTGCCCATTTATTTTACACTAGTCTTCTTAAATACAACATTTTCACTGTCCCTAATATTCTATTTTTAGCTACGTTATGTTCCATCACCTTAGAAGACCACATTCCAAATTTTTGTTTTAATGAAATTATTCCTCAATTCCACGCTTGCGTCCCTATCTGTCATTAAACTCCCTCTGGAGAAACGTTTTATTTTCCTGTGTTTCTACTCATAATCTTTCTTGCTCCAAATGCTTTCCATATCTTAATCTTGATTCTCAAGTAACAAAATCCTTTGACTTCCAGTTTTTGCTAACCTAGTCTCCAGCTGGCGTATTTTTGTCTTCTTCCATGAAATATTATTTTGATTGGTCTTAAACTTATTCAAAAATTGTATTTCATCATTAATTTTTCGATAGGATTCAACGAAATCATAATACCTCTTTCCTCTCCTGTCAACATCTCCCCGTCGCCGCCCCCCGCATTAAAAAGTGATACAAATAACTGATAGGCGAAAAAACACTGATGCCAAAAGCTGAAATAAAATAACATTATTGAATAAGAGACAAGTGCGAATATGATGAGACCTCTCAAAATAGATTGTATTTTTATCAGCCGTTAGAGCTACTTGATGGCTCTTCTCGACTTGACATTAACCTGTACCTCAAATGTTGTAACCGTACTGTTAAAAGACAGGTTTTCGTTAGACAGTGCCAAAATAGCACTATTGGGGTTAAATGAAGAAGCTTAATAACATGGCAATTACTTGGTCGCCAGAAACTAAGAAATGAGCTGCGATGAAAATGCAAAATCTATTCCGACGTATCAAAACATAACAAATGATACCTACAACAGTGTAATAACACGCGTCACCACTCTATGAAGACTACTTATAAAGTGCCTTACTTTATGATAATTATCTGCGCAGATATTCTGATAAATTTTCAATTTCCAAGGTTTGTTTTTCCATGGTGGAGGGCAGGGACCACTTGAGAGCCACGGACGCATTACACTATTTACGCATTACACTTAGCGTAAACCATCCCATCTAACCTTTACAGCATTTCATTAAGCAGTCGGCCGGGTCCCCTGAAGAAATTCACCAAGCGAATGGGCTGGGGAGAGCGGACTAGAGTCGCGAAGAAGGGGAACCGATGAGAAAGGAATGAGAGTGAGAGAGAATGCAGGGGGGGCTTGGGTCGTCAGGGGAGTGGGGGAGAAAAGGAACGGGAAGAGCGAGGGAAGAAGAGGTTGCGTGGCGGTTAGGGGGGGGAGGAGCGAGATGAGGAAGGAATGGCAAAAGGCGAGTGGAAGACATGCGTTTTAATTGCTCCCCGCCAACGCGTACATGAGGATAAGTGGGCTGGGAAGGGACCCGGGGGAGGGAGGAGGGGTGGGCGAATGGCGTGCTTTCGTGGGGAGTGGAGGGGCAGTGGCGGTGGGTGGGGGATGAGGAGGAGGAATGGGTGGCGGTTCCGGAGGGACGGGCGAGAGCGCAGAATGACCGGCAACCTGTTTCCCAGTCGAGAGGCTTCACTCCCCATGATCGCAACACCCCCGCAGCCACTAAGCCAGCCTAAGGGCTGAGAAGCGTTCCCTATGACTTTCCACGCAGTTGGGAGGTCGGAAGTTCGTCAAGGTATGGATGGCTAAGTGGAGTAGTGTCTCGCGAGGCTGTGCGGCACTTGGTTCCCAACCAACTTTCCTTGCCGAAGCTCTATTCCCAACTACGATGATTATCATCTGGATTTTAGTTCAGGTCACTACATGAAAACCTGAGCCTAGGACTCCAAACAAATAGGGTACATTTCTTAGAAATGGAAGCCAAATGATGCAATCGTTCATCTGCTTCGAGACTAGTTTCCGGTCTTACATTATCAAAGAAATAAGCATTCCACCAAACAATTAGTGATTTAGCGGACAAATTTTATAACAGCTATAATGTGCAAATAATGCATGCAAATCATACACCACCGGATTAATTTTACGAAAATGCACCAAAGCGATGATCCAGGTCTATGTTTGCATATTACAAGGGGTAAGTTAAATATTATGTCATAAAACGTTACAAAATTTTGTAAGCATGAAAGGAGCAAAAATGACAGGCATAAATTTCAAAATGTCACTCAAGCCTTCTCGTATGTGGCCATAAACTACGTGTAAATGTTACCTTAAAATCAAAGTACTTGTTTATTTTTTACACAAGAGGCATTAAATTCAACTGAGTTCATTTTCTGCCCTGTTCAAATATTTCAAATCCTAATAAATTCTTGACTCGGAAAATCTACCGTGTAGATAAATTTGTCCAAGTGGCAATCAAACTAAATTTAGTCATGTTTTCCTTCATTAAAACTTATTTAAAAGAATTCATAGACTACCACGGCGAAATAACACCTAAAAACCAGACGACTACAAAAAGACTCGTGGGCAATACAAAAGGTATCAAATAATTTGAATATTTTGAGTAAAATTAGAATATTCATAATGACCATTCGCGTCCTTATTCTATCGTCACTAATAATACTCGCTTATTATCATGACATTAAATCCCATTAAATGACAAGACAATACCACAAATTATTTCCATGCGCCGCACGTTGCAGGAGCTAATTACTTACTTTTAGCACCTTGAATATCGATTTCATTACGGGAATAAAGTACTCCATATATTTTATGCCAACAACACGGTACCGGCAGCGATAAAACTGACGGTTAATGGTAGACCGAAAATAACGGAGTGTGGCCATGAAGTAGCTATTTGAATTCCTGCTTTTCAAGAGTACTCGATGTCTTCCAACTTTCATCGTGTGCTCGCACACCACATTTTATGGCACCGGACTAAGTTTCGGAGACATGAAGAGTTTCAGCAAAGAGCCATCTTATTCATCAATGCCATTACTAACCAATCATTTCTGCGGCCTGTCATTCTAAATAGCCAATTGTTTCGAAGGGAGATAACTATGCTCGATATCAACGCAAGTGGAGAAGGTGTACGAAGCTGCTCTTATTTCTTTTGTATTAATAACACTATTAAAATCTATAAGAAAGTTTTACCACTCGCCTTAAAACAGCACTTAAATGCCGGAACCAACCTCATCAACATGTACTTATCCTCTAAATTTATAAATAAAACAGAATATAAATATGTGCACGGAAACAGAAGAGTGAAATCGACTTAATCCTCCATAATTTTTTAATTGGGTCACAAATTTAGCGTTCAAACGCCTCTTTCCTAGCCCTCCTCTGACAAGCTCAGCGGGCGTCCCGGCACCACCTGCCACAGACGCCCGCCTTGGTGTCTCCCTGGGTCATACGCAGAGTTAGATGGGCCAACACCGATAAGTGCGAATCTGCATGTAAAAATATTCATGGAAGGGATCGTTTGCTGAAATACTCGTAATTGGGAATTATCCTGCAAGTGTTAAATAATCTCGGAGCCAGTTATTTTCGAGCCCCATGTCCTCTTTCGCCCGTCCAACCCCCAACCATCCCCCCCCTCCTCCTTTTCCTTGGACCGGACAACCTCCCCTCTCCAGGAGACCTGACGGTCTCACCTCAACGCGCGGCGGCGCAAAAATGCGCCCCGCTCGTCCCCCTTATTCTCGCCCTCCCCATCCTCTCTCCCTCCCGTTCTCTCTCACACACACACAACGCCCTCTCTCCCCGCTTCCAGCCGCCGACGATAATCACGACGCCTACGATGCGAAGAGGAGTGAGAGTCCGGCCCCGACTTGCCCCATCGCATTTTATTACGGCGCTGCAATGAGGACGAAAATTTACGCACGGTCGTATCTTTTGCCACTCGCGAGGAGCATGACAACTCTTCGTTGTTGCCCTGCCGATGAGAAAATGTGGCCCCGTCACCATCGGCAGATGAGAGGGAGGGGCGGTGGGGAGAGGGAGAAAGGCTATCGCCGTGCTGGACGAAGAGAGAAAAGGGAGGAGGGAAAGAGAGAGAAGGAGGAGAAAGGAGCCGTGTAGGACGACCCTTTGGAGAAGGGGGTGGAGGATTATTCCTCCGCCCAGGCGCACCGGAGTCATTTTTTACTCTCTCACTTACACCCCGATGAAATGTTTGTAAAAAAAAAAAGAAGTAGGGGCTCGATCTGATTTACGCCAGATTTTGCGCTTGAATTGAAATGGCAAAGGGAAAGGAAGAAAAACGCGACGTGACAGAATGATTCAGGCAGATTGGACGGTCCATAAGGGCGTGCGAAAAAAAAGAGCCATCAAAAAACTCACCGAAACAGGTGGTTACGCGTGTCATAATCCCGCTCGCTGTCATGCTCACGGAAGCGTACGAAAGTGACAAAATTATTTCCAATTTTTAATGGCAACGAAAGAGAATGATAGTGGAAACTCGTCGGCCTTATCTAAATGAAGGTTATGGAGTAATTTTGAAAAATATACGTCACGGACCAATGTAATGGAGTTGACCAATCGGAAATGGACCAGAGTGATATCATCCGAAATATGAAAAAAGGGAAGCATCAGGACACACGACTTAAGTTTTCATCGACCGAGTTGAAAGACGCGCCTACGTCGGAGGAAGACCTAAATGGAATGAAAAACACTGAAAAAAGTAGAGAAAATAAGTAATGACCACTCTAAATCTCCCTGCCACACGCCCTCGCGAGGGATGACGCGCACGTGGTAAATGTAAATCAAGACTAACCAGGCCAGCGAAACGGCGCGCAAACTGGCTTCGACTAATCGAATAGAAGGGCGGCAACGGTTGGCACTTGAGGACAAAAACGTCCTCGGCGTCCCTCCCGACGCTTCGTCAAAACGTGAAATAATAATTCCGAACAGTATGAGTTAAAAAGGAACTGCGACCCTCAAACGAGATACCCAAGAGAGTGCAGGCCTCTCGCATCACGATAAATACGACCCGTCCAACCCTCACTCCCACTTAGGGTAGAACGCGGCTGACTCGAAATTTATCTCTTTTTATGCAGTAGATAATCGGCTCATCCGAGGTAGACAAGGGAGAATGTATGCACCCGAGTACCGCGGAGGCGTCGGGGGGAGGGAGGGGGAGAAAGGAAGGGAGGGGGGGAGACTCGTAGGGAACAAAAGACTGAAAGACAGCGCCACCGGGACTACGACCATGGTGAAGAACCCGATTCCAAGATGGCACTGACCACACACACGGCCACGCCATATGGAGAAGGTCACCACCATGATTCCTAATTTACTCCGCCGCGCGCGTTTCATCCTACTGCACTTCCTTCCCCCTTCCTTCCTCCGCCCCAATCGCCATTCGACGCCAGCCGCGCAACCCATCTTCGTTGGCCGGCGTGTGCGTGCATGCGTGTGTGTGTGCAGCAGATGTAAATTCCCTCCTCGTTGCGCGAGGAGAGAATTTACTTCTGATGGGCGGCAATTTTCATAAATATGACTCCACTCCGGCGAAGGTGGCCGGGAGAGACAATAGGGGCGGAAAGAGGTAGGGCGCAGAGGATGAGGGCAGCGCTTGCTCTCCATATATCAAACCCACGCGAGAATTGCGGCCGGTTTGTTTCTAAATCCGCGCCAAATATGAGTTGAACAATTAAACGTTGAGGAGGCAAATGAGATGTCTAATAATAAGCATTCTTCTGCGTCGGCAATGAGTGAAATAAATAAGATGGGACGTTGCTGACCATATTATTTTGTAAATAATTTCAATATCCGCGTTCGGACAAGGATATGGTTGAAATATAAACCTGTAAATAACTATAGTTTCCATTTTCAAAAAAGAAATCAGGTGAGGTTGACGGTCATGTGAGAATTACGGCAATATATCTTATCAGAAAAAATGCTCTTCCAACGGGAGAGTACATCTTTAATAACAATTCAACAGATTGCTAATAAACAGAAAGTACCAGATACTCTTCGCCCCTAAGAAAACAAAATGTTTTCTAGTCTTCTAGAAAAATCCCTAACATTATAATAGTAAAAAAACGGTTTACTATTTACATTGAGTTTGTTTGTCCATCTGCTATAACGATCATGAGGTTATACGTATAACTTATGCACATTATTTTTAAATATTGTGCGATTGCTACTGCCCGCCGTATCATTCACTGACCACATGGTAACACCTGTCACGCACATTTTTAGCGATAAAATGCTTTAATGACGGCTATTTCAACAATAGCAAGGTTAGCTTAACGATCATTTGACATCGTAAAACATATTTTTCACCATTAATGAACTCTCACTCCCCTCTGTTGAGTGTGCACTCGTAATTGTTGTATGAGAAGCGCCATTGTTTTCGCGGGTTGTGCCTGTATGTTTTGGGAGGGCAACGAAATATAGAATGTGGCATATATTCGTGGGATCCTTTAAATGTTCAGCAAACTATCGCAAGATAGCGATTTTACAGACGAATATTTTAAAATTATTCACTATGAGAGGAGAACGTTTGAAGGTTAGCATACAGCTGTCCTTCGATTTCACAGATTTTAGTGCCATCAACCCACATGGAATAGGATAGAGGAGGATATCTTATGACGCCAATATCGTGCCCCTGAATGGAAATTGGAAAAGAAAGCCTCTACACCGATTCAAGACATCAGGCGAAATGCGAAAGTTTCACTTGAGAATTAATTATCAGTATATCCACCGAGACTAATGCCGTAATTGACAATCCCCACAATCCCAAACTTCTAGCTGAACTGTTTGGGGGCCACCTGGGGATATTTCAGTTTACAAACAAAGATTCACTTTACACAAAGGCATTTTTACAGATTTTCTACCACAAAGAGCCACCAAGATGCTTTCCATTTGATTGGTATTAAAATAGAAACCGTGGACCCCTGAATCACCTTTTTCCCCATATCAGAATCTTCAATCTGTAGATTTTCGGGATGGACAATTGTCTATTAATTATCCGGATGCTTATGTGAGTACATTATAAAAGCAAGGAAGAGGTAGAAGAAGAAATTGACAAAACCGAGAAAATGGAATACGACTAGACACGTGAAACAATTACCAAGTAATGACAAAAATACTATACTTGCAAAAAATTAATAAAAATTAGATGGAAAATGACTGCAGATACTGTTGTCTTCATGTGCCTTCGGCGGTTTACTGAACGTGCGTGTGAGATGTCCAAATTTGCTCCCATCGATTAAAACGAGAAGTAACGGTGAAGTAATCGATGACCCTGCCCATTACTTTACTACGCGAACTATTTACCTGGTGATCCTCGCTTACGTATCTTTCAGAAAAATCAACCAAAGTTTTTCCATATTAGTCGCACGGTCTTCCACGGAATTCTGGCACTAAACTGGAAACGTCGGAATACGTAGTAAAATGCCGTGAGGTACTCGCTCTAGATAATGCACACATTTACACAATGATGCCTATGCCAAAAAAGGAAGGGAGCACTTTTCAGGGAAAACATAAGCTGTACTTGGAAGCCATTTTGAAAGTTTTAGACGCGAATAAAATGTACATTTGAGGGGAAATTCGTTGCAAAGAAGCATTTTGCCTTGATTGGAAAAAATGTGAATAACAATTGTTCATAGCGAACTTTCTTTCTTTTCTTCACTAACTTATTTGTGTGCGAGACAGCGTTCAAACTGATGTCACGGCACTTTGCGTGGATATTTTAAATGAGAGGAGGGAAACAGCGACTTTCATCAGACCATCTGTTCTTTATCTAGCTCAGCTTTTCGCCTTTTATCATTTTTCCTGACATTTCTTTTCATTGATTTTTTTAAAAGCCACTTTTGGTTCTCATGCATTCAAAATATCCAAAACCTAGGGAAAATATAAACATCGTGAATTGAATCTTTCAGTTGAAACTATAACTTGTGTTGATTGTGTTAAACATGTGTTATTAATTTCACGTACATTAACTTTTCATGCAATGCGCATTATATATCGTATATCCAGGTGCGGTCTGAGCAGGCCCCTTCAAAATCAACTTTGCGAAGGTTCTCCCGTCCTGATTCAGAGTCACATCAAAAGATCACTTTACTGAAATGGCATCACCGTGTACAACAAACACCTTGAGAACAGGATATAAAATAAAGTAAACGTGATGAAGCGTGTTTATCGTTATTATCATTGGTCTGCCTCAGCATCACGTGCTAGGATTTCGTCGAAACTTTTACTCCATTCCGTTCCTCTTGTTGGCCCGTAACCCAGGGTGATGAACAAATCAAATGATCTACGTAGCATCTAACTGTACGTCATTTTCTTATCTCTCTTCTACTTTTCCAAGTGACATATTTAGTAAGCTAATCTAGTCCCGTCTTAGAATCTGAAACACCTAGTTCGTCCTTTGTTTTCTAGCAACGGCTAAGATTTCTCTCTCTCTTTCTTTCGCGTACATTTTTGCAACCTCCTCCACAATCATATCCCTAAACAAGCCGCTCAAATATTTGCCTCCTCTTCCTCAAACACCAAAGATTTTAGAGAATATAATGCAAGCTAACGAATCACAGCATTTTTATTGCATCTCTTTACCCAAAATACAATAAACTCATGTGCTCATTTTACTTGTCGACGCAATTTTTTCTTTCTGACCTGTGGCTCCCTCGGTCATGGCTATCTTAACAAAGTTTTTCACAAATCTTGACAGTATGTGTCCTAGGTATATTTTACGGCGCCATGTGTGATGCGGCGGAACTATTACGCCATGACAAGAAATGTTTGCAGGTCTTGAATTATTAAGCGGAAAACTGCACACCTGTTCCTTGCCATTACTTCTTAAGTATTTGAAAATACCCACCTACTGTAGCACCAAGTGCTACCGGCATTTAAACTTAACACGACTCAGGTTAAAAATACTCTCATACTTTTAACTTTCATGCAATTATTTTCATTCCACATGTCATCCTTATTTTGGTTATTTTATGAACCAAGCGTCTATCAATTATTCATTCACACGCCAATTTTCCCTAAAAAGTGCTCATTAGCAATATCCAGTTACTTTACTTAACGTCTAATGCCATTCCATGAAACATCGAGATTAATCTCCATAGTTATTAATTAGGCTACCATAGCTATCATTTCACATACTCAATCCGTTCATATTTTCAAAAATCCAAGTAAGTTTCTTCTGATAATTCCTTAGCTTCTTTTCCAAACTTCGATCTATCCATTCGATTTTCATCTTCACATTCATTGTATTTTCCCCTTTCATCGTAGTTAGTTTAATCCAATAATTTTCTAACTTTAAACAATACTACACATTTTTGTGACGATATTGGTTAAATCGTATGACCAACAAGTGGACTCATGGTGAGTAAGCTTCCACATATACAAGGCATTAACTACGGATTTAAAGTCGAAGATTTTGAAAGTCATATTCGAGACGGCCTCTGCAGCTATTTAATCTCGGCTTTAACTTACACGCAGGGATTATTTGTCTTCTCTTGAACATCACGATCTCTGTGCCAATGAAGTAAAGTAAGACACGCAAAACGACGAGACGAACGCACGTGACGATTGCATCTATGCTTTCAATTTAGAAAGCCACGTAGTACCGCATAAATTAACATTTTAGTATCATTTTTAGAAGAAATTTGGTGTACATTTCGTTTGAATGACTATTTAAAGGAGGACTGATCCCAATTCAGTAAAACCACACTTCGGTAATACTACACACCAAAAGATAAATTGTTTTCACACAATTTCCGACTTCTCTCTCGGAAGGGAGTATTTTCTGATTCCAAGGATTCCCGATTGCTCATCGAGTGACCTTGTATGAGAATGAATTTAATCAACAGTAAGATGTTATGATGCATCAATTTGACGACGCGCCAAAAAGTGATGAGTTATTTCCATAACGAGAAATGATATCTTTGCGAAGGACGGCACTTGGCTGATATCTATTTTCTCTATATTCCTGCTGCGTTGGCGACCTGGAACAATTTGCACATAGATTATGAACAACAAGCACTGAGACGATGCAAAAATGTGTCATGAAAATGATTGTGACACATAATATATGCATAGCACAACACAAATTAATGCTTGTACGCGATACGTAGGAAGAGGGTGGGAGTGGAAGAGAAAGAGAGAGAGTGAGTGTGTGGAAAGAAATGAAAGCAATGTAATCGAAAAATTGAGGGTTGAAAGAAAAGCGAAAGGACTGCAGGGGCAGAGGAAGTGTGGAGATGGAAAAGAGTAGATGAGTTCAGAGTGGGAAAGAGGAAACGAGAATCGGAGCTGAGAGGATACTGACTAATAACGGGGGGGAGTAAAGGAGGAGAAGGCAGAAGGGCAGGAGAAAAAAAAAGACGGGAAGAAAAATAGGACTGAGAACACACATGACCGACGTGACACACCGGGGAAAGATTTACAGCGACCCCCGCACGAAGAGGAGTATGAGGAAAGAGATTAAGGAGAGAAAGGGAACGGAAAAACGATATCCACTCTATGGAAAAGAAGTAGCATGAACATATAGCTGTTGCTCAACAGCGGAGTGGAGGCTATAAAACCGTAAAAAAAAAGAGATGAGGAATTTCAAAACATTTGAGGAGCACTCTTTAAAAGAAACGACACTGCACCGTAGAAATTTCGCAGGCAAAGAACCGCTTCATTCAACGACTAGCACTTCCTTTAGTGCAGCAATTTATACGGTGAACACGAATACGTGCACGGACGAAAAACGGAATCGACTTATACCTATCATATTCTCCCGTATTAGGCGAGGAATGCAACCTTTATCGTTATTGACATAAGGGAGTGCGATTTATGCACTCAAAATAACAACTTAACACACATCCCACTTAATCTTACGATGTAAATCACTATAACATAATCCATAGAGTGCGCCATTACCTTGATCACCTTCGACGATGTATTGAGTGTTCGCAGATGATTAGTGTTCCCTTCTTAGCATGCGGCAAAGTTGATTTACTTCCTCTGCGAAACATTTCCCGAGTAAATTGGTTTTTACACAACTATAAAATACGCCTGAGAACATTGGCAGAATCCAGAGCCCGGGTCCATAATTTTCCCATGCTTGAAGATCTCCGAGGATAAGAACGGAAAAAAATAAAATGAGCTGATCCAGACGCCGATAAGTAAATAGGTGAGCGTATTCGTTGGGATTCCTACGCGTCTGCTTCCTTATCTGATCGAACGAATTAAAAGAATTCACGGCTGAAGCGGGCTACTCCGACGACAATATATCTCCTGGGAAGTGCCACCGCATCTCTCATCATCACCGTACATCTTCGTCATAGTTTACGAACACAAGCCGTACGCACCTTATGTTGCGCGATCAGGGCCATTCATTTTGAACGCGATGAAAAGCGACAGAATTCAGTAGATGGACTCCATTGATCCTATTAACTGTGCCCGGGGAACGGAGCGTTCGCTACATGATGGTGGGGGAGGAAACTACCACGGATGATCGAAACAGAATCGTTGAACCCACCGAGTTGAAAAGTTTAGGACCGAATAGTAAATTTAAATGCGTGCATTCCTAACGGCAATGTACCAAAGGCGAAAAAATAGCCATTAGGTACGCAGTAAATTTCAAAATTAAAATAGTAAATGTTCTCAGTATCACTAGAATTATATGATAATCGAAAGACAACACATTAGTGAAACAATCAGAAGATGGGATTGCTTCATTCTTCAATTTCCTAAGGTAATTTTCCAATTTCCTGATAATTCTTCTTCATTTATATCCTCCGCTACCTGGTCTGGATTCCCCCTCAAATCTTCTTCTTGGGGCTGTTCCTTCCATTATATAGCCAACAAAATCAATGTGTGTCCAATACATTTGGTTCTTCTTTCCGAATAGCGGCTATTTTTTTCCTTTGCTACTTTTCTGCATACTTCTCTTTTCATTCGTCACCTGTGGCTATACATTCTTCCCAGTTTTGCAAGCTCACATTTCCCAATTACTTGCTTTTCCGATCAACCACGTCTCCCAATTGTAGTACCGGGTACCAATTGACAAATTTCAGCCTGTTTCCTCGATAGTAGCCTCAAATCCGGTATATTCTATCGGTAGAGTCACCGTGTCTCCATAATGTAAAACGGCTTGGCTTGAGCTGCTCTGCACTTCGAACTTCCTCCTACTCCTTCCCCCACCTCAAAGTTTTACCGCTTCCAAGATACGACTTCCACTTGCAGTGCCTCCATTCAGCTCTTCTTTTCCGCAAATTAAAGTTTTAGTATGTGCACCGTTAATTTGCATTCTACGTCCTTGAAAGGCTGGACACATTCATGCCAGACTTCTTGACTCTCTGCGATGTCATCGGCGAAACGGAGCACGTAAATTTCTTCCCTATTTACTTTAATTTCCTTCATAATCATATTCCTCGTGAATAATTTTTATACCTCTATCAAGAATATGTTAAATATGTGTACAATACGCCTGAGAGAGATTGCATCCTCACTGCCTTCAATTCTCTTAAATTTATTCATTATCGTTTATAGTGTAGAGACTTGGTCTTTGCAAAGCTGTCTTCTTATTCTGTATTCATTTGAGTACATTCCCAGTTTTCCGGAGCTAATTTGAGTTACTGGAACATCTTGATGTTGTCAAAAGTCTTCTTCACCAATACCCTACACAATAGCTAAAAGTTTTCTTACTAGTATCCTCAAGCAGAGTAATCCTTCTCCCATTTCTCTGTATTTCCTGAATCTTAATTGACAATGACAGGGTGTCTTCAGCTTGTAAAATGTCCCTTGTCAGTATTTTCGACGGATGCAAGCGTCATCTATGGTTACTTTTCTTTTATTAATACCTGTGCTTCATTCCTCGTTAGAGTTCATATTTCTTCTCATTTCTCTGAAGAGTCCCTACACTAAATTGTACGTGTACCATTTCAGCGTCATTTCCTTCATATAATTAATGATTTTTTCGCATAATCAATCAAATAATCCACTATTCCTTACACCTTTAATTCCTATTGGAAAACTGAGTTCTTTTACAGCATTTATTAAAAATCTTTACGCAGGTTCTTCCGTTTCCATCTTTCTTCTATCTGCTTCCTCTTTCACTTACGTAATAAATTGTTTTCTTCGACCATTGATGAAGGCATATTGTCCGGCACAGTCAACATACCCTTCCGACTTGATCATTACGGATAACGTCGTTAAACTAGCAACTAGTATTCATTCTACAACCATACTATGTCTATAATATAATACGTACGTCCTGAGAATGGCCTCTTGCCATTTCCGGGTCTTTTCCTAAAATAATACGAGGCATATTTGAAATGTGAAGGCCGTTTTCTTATATTTTACTATATACGGGTCAGGACAAAGTTGTACGCAGGCAGCGTTTGATTGTTTCCAAAGCCACTGACGCTATATTTTTAAATTCAGTTGTAACTTGCCTGTCAATGAATACAGAAAAAAATGTCCGCGAAAGTTGTTGCCCCCACCAGTTACGAAGTGGCGTACTGTGATTAGATTTTTATGTATATGAGGATCATCAGCTGCCCAAATGCAACGGGAGTTGTGCCTAGTTTATCGATCTACAGGAATTTAGTGAAGGAAAGGCGTCGAGACTTGAAATGCCCGCAAAAATGTGCATGACTAATAGCGGAGTGGCAGGCTCAATGTCTTGACTGATGAAATCTTTCAACGAGTGGACCAAGAATTGCGAACTGATCGACGATTGGTTCTCTGGCTGACAAATTTCCTCTTGTTAGACGCACCACTATTTACACGATAGTTGGGAGAAGCTCGGATAACACAGTTTGTATGAATCGTGGATACCGAAAATGCTTACTGACCAACACAAAGAGCAAATAATCTTGAGTGGACAAGCGTTCATGGAACAGTATCGACAGACCCGGCCTTGTACTAAGCGACTTACCTTTCCTATTCATACACTTGAAGCAGTGGCTGGGTAGTTAACGATTTGAGGACGACGAAGAACTCAATACCGCAACTGCCAAATGGTTCAATTCCCATGCGACGAAGTTCTATGCTGAGGGATTAAAGAAACTGGTGCAAAGTTTCGAAAAGTGCTTAGAAGTGAAAGGTGATTATGTAGAAAAGTGAAATAGGCTTGTAAGACACTGAAACCTTAAATAAAAAATATATCCAACGATAATATTTTTAAATGACCAAACGGCCCTTCCCTTTCGAAAATGCCTCGTAATTTGTTATCGGTTACTCTGGAGATCATCGGCATTCGCCCATGTAGCTAACTTGGCAAACTCCAACTTGGCCATCCGTGTCCACATATATCCAGCTCTACATTCCCAAGGATCACGTTCTACGTCCTCATCGTCCGCGTAACCGTGCATTCATTCCTGTATTCCTTCCAGCATTTCCCAACGAGAGAGATAATTTTTATTACGTTAAATTTGTGAACCAAAGACTTTTTTAAGGACTCGCTCCAAATTGGTGATTTCCCCCAACATTTCATCGCATTACTGGGGCCGATTACTTTACCTTCAATCTCAATCACAGCCGTGGGCAAAAGCAAAGCAAGAATAAAAAATTACCACCTTAAATTTCGGTTTCAATATTTAGATCATTTCCATAACGTATAAACTTTTGGTTCTTTATTAATAAACAAAATGTAATTTAGAAGATTTCAGATATTCTTATAAAAAAGAAAGGTTTTTTATTTCATATTTTTTTCTTACCACCATCTACCATTAAGGAAACTTAAATTTGAAATAAAGGAAACTAAAAATAAAATAGTTTCTGGCGTAACTTGGTGGAAAATCTTCATACTGACTTTTAATAATAAAACCACTTTACTTTTCCACATAAACTTTTTAATTTTTACTACCTAGGTTTCGTTATAACATAACATCATCAGGTCTCGATGATGATGATGTTATGTTATAACGAAACCTAGGTAGTAAAAATTAAAAAGTTTATGTGGAAAAGTAAAGTGGTTTTATTATTAAAAGTCAGTAAAGGAAACTAAATGATTTAAAGAACAGTAGCTACCATATTCACAACCTTCCTACAGTTCAGCTCATACAAGCACACCGCAAAACAAATTGTTGTTAATTAGCTGACCGATTTTTCGGAGAGGGAGCAAAATCAAGGACATAAAAAACTATCAAACTAAAAACAATATTTACTTAACGAGGTTACAGCAGATGCAAAACCAGAGACAAACAGCAAGTGATACGACTGAGTTCATCCCGAGATTGTTAACTGCATTAATCATGAGAAAGATTAGATCTTTAATTCACGCTTAACAAAAGAATCAACATTGTTCAGAAAATTAAAGCATGCACACATCAAATGACGACAATTGACTGAGGTCATTTCGCAAATGCATTAACTTTATTATGACATTTTTTTTAGTGAGAAGAAAAAGTTGGAAAATACCCCACGCTTTTGCAAAGTTAATTTATAATGTGAGAAGATAGGATATGAAATGTCAATAAAATTAGGAAAATGGAGGGGAAAAATGTCTTGTCCGCTTCATCAAGAGCAAATCAAATGTAATGGATTCTATAAAATTCCGAATAACACCCTATCTTATTTATATATTGTATCTTTATCGTAATCAGCCATGACAATTAAACTAAGTATATTCACAACAAATACCTGAAAGATAGAAACCCAAGCACTGATTATTAGCAGCCTTTGATTAGAAGCAAAATTCTTTTCACCATAGAAAATTTAAAATTACAAGGTTTCGATATGTAATAAAGATTTTAAGTTGCGTCCCGATATGCTAATGTTTTAGTACGGAGTATATTAGTTAAGCAGAGATACCGGAGACACTGACAATGAAACCATGAACGCAAAGTCATAGGGACAGAGTGCTGAAATTTTTCGCATCGAGAATGCATTTGTTTAAGTATTAGTAACATCAACGCAACTCTTCTAGAAGGGACAAAAAACTTTTCACTGAGCATAAAACCATCAACCGGACGTTCCTTTTCCCTACCTTTTTGGTAGGAAAATGTGTACAAGTGTTTGATGAAAAATGGTCAACCTATAAAATCCCTGCATCAATGCGAAATCTCCGACGCAAATAAACTCCTAAATGATATACCAAATCATTCAAAGAAACACGTAACAGCAATAAAACTTTAAACACCAAAGAATCTGTAAATCTGACTCTTGAACAAGTCAGAGAATACAGTTTTGTTTTACTACTCTACTCCCTCATTTTGAAAAAAAACTTAGCCGCAAAGCAATCCCTTTGTTTGACAAGTCTCTTTTGCCAACTTTTTTTGTGCCTGGCATTTGAGTAAGGGTCATACGCGGATTATGCTTAAATCAGCACGGTCCTCTCGAAAATAAAATACGACAACTCACGTAAAATATATTAAGCTCCAAAACTTTTAAAGTAGTTCAAGTTTCATAAACTACAAGCTGGGAAATGGGCGCCTTGAAAAAAAAAAGGAATTTAACTCTTTTCACTTTGGCCGATCTTAATTAATTATTCTTACGCCACCGAAGCGGGAATGTTTCATTGTGGTCCTCTGACCAGGATACACACCTTTAGACTACTACTTGCCGAGATTGGAATGCGCCAGCGATGTTTAAGTTTGAGGATTTAAAAAAAAAGAGAGAGAGAGAGACTCACCGGAACGAGTTTACGGTGATGCATGGGGTTTTATGGGGCGTCATTTGAAAAATAAACCCGCTTCATTTCTTTTCCACTTCCCTTCGCCCCATTCCCATCTCTCATCTCTAAAGGCTCCACAAAATAATAATAAGAAAATAATCTCAAAGAGCGTGCACCCATAAATTACAGTTTTTGGCTAGTCAAACAATGACAGGTCGGCTCACACAGAAAGCTGGAATTTACCTTCAAAGAGGATATTCCTACTTACAACTTACGATCCTTGCTAACGCTTAGTCTTCTTTTGCTCCGTCGTCCGATATTGAAAAGTAAAAACTATTTCTGGCTTCATGGTCCTGCCACGGAAAAGAAAATCTTGAAAACATAAAATGGAAGACGATGTAAAATATTGTGGTGTATGCAATTAGAAAACGCAATCCGCACATCAAAACCGCAACCTACAGATCGTAAACATACACTTATCAACTAACTCTCAAACTATTCATAAATACCTCAGGTTGGCTACACAGTTGACGCAAAACTTCAAGCCAAATATAATGGACAAATATAATACCATCTATGTTAAACAAAACAAACATCACTATAATTCTAAATTTTCATTCTGAACATGAAACTGACATATTTCATTGTAATCTGCATTTAATTGTGCCCAGAAGTTTATTTTATAATTTGCTCATATGTACATGGATTCACACTGAATTAAAATTATTCTTGGACTATCTCTTTGTTAAGAGGGAGTACTGCTTTAGATGTAGAGATTGAGACTCACGGATTTGATGGTTGTGACCCTGAAGGCATACACAGTTGAGAAATGACGGTAGTGCTTACCACATTTGATGAATATTGAACTCAAGCCGCACAAAAAACTCAAGACATCAGATGCATGACCTTCACCATATGCAACCCCATATCTTTAGAGCTAGTCATATGAATAAAAGTTCAAGCTGAACGATTCAATAGCTCCGTTATGGTTTGCTTTAAAATTGTTTCAAGTGCTTCAAAAATGCAAGAGCGGAAGAGAAGTTTTTCAATGGAAAACTTTGTGGAGGAGTAATTAGAGTAGCCCCCTGCCGGTGGCTTGCAGAGTATATATAAATAAAAAATAAAATAGATGGCATCTTTATGCCTGGCTCTAATATATCTTTTCGCACGACTACGAATGCCTCTGAAATTGTATGCAAGGTATTTTGTCCCAACATCTAGTTCCTTTAAATCCACAAAATTTCAAAATTTAATAGCCGCCCGGATAGCTTAACTGACTAAAGCTTTCGGCCGGACATCGAGGGATCCGGGTTCGAATCCCAGTCAAGGCGAATGACTCTCTGACACTCTTGTTGCATTGTAATCCTTTTAGTGTCAAAGCTATTGATCTTTCTGTACATTTTTTGAACTTCTCTCAATCGACTACATGTCATATTTATTCTGACACAAAGCTTTGTCGCCGATTTTACCTTTCTATTGAGCATGACGAATGGATTATGCATGGAAAATGTTCATCCAGAGGCTCGCTTATTGACAGATCTAATGATGCAGACCTATCAAATGATTATACAGAACAGACCACCTATCTAATAATATGAAGTCTTGCGTGCGTCACGGTGAGCAAGGAACACATGCAACTTCTGAAACTTGGAATATAAGCAGAGATTCATAAACAAGTGAAAAAGAAATTGGAACAAAAAATGAAAAAAACTTTGTGCTAGTAAATCAAATAAATATGTATGAACCAGTACACATTACGAGGCTGTTTAGAAGACGAATCCACCCTTTTTAAAATATTTTCCCTTAGAAATGTCTAAATAAGGAACTGAAACTGTCATATAAACAGCTCATTTTAACCTAACCTGAAAAATAATCTCATGAAATTGTCTCATAAAATCTAAAGCATTTTCTAGATGGTAGATAGACTGTCTATAAACTGCATAATGTTCTAAAAGAATCGATATGTCCCAGCTTTGAAGGAATTCTTGTACATTTACAACTTGTAGAACAACCTGATGATGATGACGACGTTCAACGTCGAAACCTGGGACGTGTTTTAAATAAAACGTGAGGAATTACATGTCATTCTATTTCAATATGTTATGTGAATTCCACAAAGATACGCCAGAGACAACAAATGTTGCAGAACAAGTTTTATGTACAACTCGTGAACACCCGCAGAAATCACAAATTATTTGCCTGCTGCGAAAGAATAAGACGAAACGAATACATATTGACAGTAAAATCATGACTTAAAACGTTAATAGCCGTCTAAATATCAATATGTAATGTCCAACAAAATTCAAGTCAACGCTAAAATATTTGACTAAGTTT
This sequence comes from Hetaerina titia, assembly GCA_037158775.1. Lineage (NCBI taxonomy): Eukaryota > Metazoa > Arthropoda > Insecta > Odonata > Calopterygidae > Hetaerina > Hetaerina titia. Next base: position 81,418,904 of record CM073768.1, on the reverse strand, counting down.
GTGCAATAATAAGTCATACTACTTTTAGGACTGACCTTGTAAAGCCATAGAATAAATCTTGTTTAATTCCACAAATATACTATCAGAAATTATGGAAAAACCGATCCTCGACATGTATTCACTATCCTCTCATTGTTCACACTCCACCCATAAGCGCTGAACAACTACTTTGATGAAACCAGTTATACATACAAGAATTTATGTTGGAACTGAGTTATGTAGGATTAGGATAGTTCAAGTAATTAGGTGAGTGGAATATTACAGGAAATATAAAACAAAAATATAAGCGATTATTTATTTTTCTGCTTAATGCAAAAATCATGAATTACAACCCACGATATTACATAGTTTGGCCATTAAATTAAATTGCTGCCTCCTCAAAGGACCTACATTCAATCTCCCATACAAATCATCTAAACTTTGGGGGATCGATAAACTACTGCACTTGTAATATACCCTTAAAACAGTGGAATAAATCTAATTATATTTCAACAAATGTACAATTAGTAGATGCGACAAATATTGTAATGTCACCTTTGTCATTTGGCGATAATTTTGGCAATTGATGAAAGTATCCGCGCTCCTCATCGCATCTGTTTTTTTATGAAAAAAGATAATTACAAAAATTTTATTAGTTCACACGCGTTAGCATAGAATTAAAAACAATAAATTCCTTCAGCATGAGAGTTGTCATTTAATTTCTCAAAGACTCTTAGTCATTATAATGTCTATGACAATGACTTTGTCAACTTAGATAACGTGCATACTTCGTAATGTACGAATATTAAAGGAAGGTTGGAAAGGGTAGAAAACACTCGTGGAAGTAAATTTGAATCTACAGCACTTCTCTGGGTTCAAGTGGCTCTGTACCTACGACACGACGCCCTCGTCCTATAAATTCCTCACAACTTTAACATTGACAATTGTTGACGGTTAGTTCTTTAAGGTGCTGGGGATTCACGATGTTACGTATGTCCAACAGTTCAGCCAACAACGTGAGCCTCGCTTTGTTTTTCGGAGACTATGCGAAGGAGCCGTTTTCACTCTTTGGTCCTCTCGATATATGGTTCAAGTATCATGGCCATTTAAGCAAGTACGGAGTCAGAAGCCGATAAAAGTAAAGAGCCTTTCGGGAGAAAAGGAGATATACTATACGTGCCCTCCCACCTTTCTTTACCTTTCTCTTATACTCTTCCCCCAGGGATCCACAACCCCACTGACAAAGCCAATTCGTTAACTACGCTTCTCTCTCTCCCTCCCCTCCGTCTTCCCGCTCCGGGATATGGAGCTCTCGCCAAGAACAGAGGTACGGCGTCCAAGCATTTGCCAAACCCTTGCTTACGCAAACACGCGCAAGAAGCTGTCCTGGAAAGACAAATGAGGCGACGATGAAGACGTTTCAAAAAAGTCGAAGATATCCTCGGAACGTTAACTGGAACCCAAAACTTCCGAGAGGAGGGCAGAACAGTGTATCTTCCGAACGAGACGTCCACCGAAAACGGACCCATTAAGAATCTTCTCTTTCGGAGGGAGAGGAAGGGCGACGGGCGGGGAGCGGGAGGGATGCAGAGGTCAAGGAGGAAGAAGACTTGATAGTAATGGATTCCTGAAGGAATCCAGTGCACGTTACCGGTACACGCAGAGACACAAAGGGAGAAAAGTTAAAACATTTTTAGGCTTGTACCAACCCAACCGAGGGGTCTTTGGGAAATTCCCTTTTGTAAATCGTGACGTGACTTTCACGTTCCCATTTTTACTCTCTCGCTCATTAAAACTCATCAAACTACAGGCAATGAAAAACTTTCAAATGTAGTCCAAAAATTTGGGAAGGACAAACATTTACTTCGTATCTGATCTCAAAAGAAGGAAAGCTACCGTTACAAGGATAAAGATTGAGTAACAAAAACAAATGTTATTCCCAAAGGGATGAAATACGCAGGGTTGAGGGTAATTACTCCTCTCCGAGGTCGCAATTCGTATCGAACACAAAATATTTTAACCATGCACGTATGATCCATCGCATGAAACTCCAGACAGAACCTCAGACGTTATGTGCATATATTTAACTATAGGACAGAGATTAAGGGACAATGCAGCCGGGGCAGCAGAGTAGACAGCAATTAGATTGTTTCTGATACCATGTTTTCATATTCTATGATATCAAGGATAAAATATTTTTTTCAAAGCTTTGTGCCACTAGTTTTACAACAACAAGTTGTAGAGTAAACGTAGAGCGTTTCCATGGGCGTTGTCTCGTTGCGAGACATTCGGTTAATTTGCTTTGCTTAAACGTACGAATAGCACTTCCATGTACACATTTGACGCACGTTTCTTCACCATCTTGCAGAATACATAACGCAATAAAAGCAGCTATTTAAAAAAACCCGCTAGAATAGCCATACATATTTTTTTGACATTTTTACATGACTTTTTCTTCTGTTGTTTACTTCCTATTTCCCGTTGAAATAAATTTTATTCCCCAAAATACCAGAATTTACTGTTCATTTCCATGCATTCTTCGAAGATTTTATGGTCATTTTTCTCATTGCCGTTTTTCAAGGATTGTGTACTTTTTGACAGAGAAGATTCCTACGAAAAAATGTCTTTCTTTGTATAATTTCGCATATCATAACCTTTGAATACAGTGGTACATTTATTTATTTACATGGAGAAATGCGACGAAAATGGACGTCGTTTCCTGTACAAAGAATCTCTTCAAGTGAACTTCCAGGGATCCAGATTACGGATGAGAATCAAATGCAATTGATAACTACATCCGTGAACTCAAGTGATTCAAATTATTAAGGATGAATCTGTAAGAAATCCCACAATAACCGTAAAAAAAATGATGGGATGAAATTTTCGGCCACACACTTAAAATAGAGGTGTCAAACACCTGTTGCAATGCTTTGGCGTGATCGAAATCGCAATTAATGCTTACAATGTAGAAAACTCTACCATCGTAATCAATTTAAGTTTGTAGTTGTTGGAGTTTGTGATGTGGCTTAAAGTTACATAATCTCCCTGCTGATCATGCTTGAAAAATTCTCAAGCCGTTGGTAGTTATTTACGACTCGAAAAGTTTAGTTTTCTTTTAATTGATTTTCTCGATTTGTATCTATTTATAAACGCATAAAAACGAGAAAAAAATCCTCTACTAAGGAATCAACCTGTTTTGTGGAATCTTAGAACCAACGCGTACAAGGTGAGACCTTGGAGAATGATGTTCATCATGATGCCGATATTCACCAATGTGACTCGTGGGGACGTAAAAAAAGAATATCACGCCGAGAATTAAACATAAAGGATTGCTGGGGTGAGCAGGCAACGGGGCGGGAAACACGGAAAGGACACACTATACTCGAGCAATTTTCGCCTAATGCCTCATTAGAAGGCCCCCATTTCTTCACGCCCTAATCCCGAAATTTCGCCATATTTTCCCGCCACTCCCGCCCACCCCACACCACATACGTAGGAAGGACCCCTCCAGTTCCCCGGTGCGTGAAAGCTCCCCTCGGCCTCATCATCATCCGGCCCATCCGACTTCTTCCACCTCCCCGAAAAAAGATACTGGCCAGTTGTCTGCACTCCACAAATCCTTGTCCCTCTCCGCTGGGAGATTTATGCTCCGACGAGGCAAGTGTTTGTCCACCCACCAAGGGAGAAGAAGGAGAGAGGAGGAGATTTGAGGCGGGGGAGGACACCATTGCGAGAGATATCCTCCACCCTTCCTCGCCTTCTCTCCTGCCACCGTCCCCCACTTCCCACTTGGACCGAAGATTTGAACTCGAGGTTGCGGGGGGAAGGAGGAGAAGATTTGGGGAATGGAAGAAGCTACAGAGGAAAGAGATGAGACTGAGGTTGACCCTCACCTCCCCTTTCAAAAGAGCCACTTTTATTGGCGCCATTGTGGTGTGTTTATGGCGGCACTAACACTCGTGGCGTGTGAAAACCATCACGTCTTGTCAATCCTTTGGAAACACCCATTAACTTTTTCAGTTCAATTCATTTAAGTGAAGGGAAAGGATTTGCTGGTCTATTGGACTGCTATCCTTACGGCTGTACCCCCAGTAGACAAATGCAGACTAATCAATGGCCCGAGTTAGATGATGGATCTACCAGTTGGTTGATCGCCGTTGTTGAAAGGCGACGTTTCACAAAATATGTAAGATCACTCGAGGACTGAAAATTAACTATACCCAGTTCTATGTGCTTCTATATCGACGATACCATAACGGACAATTATATGAAAGGCAAATACTTATAGAAAGTCATTCTTTTAAGATTTGTAGTGAGTGATAGCCACACCTCAGAAACTGAGGATTGGTGAATATAAGTGCGTGCGTAGAATTTCCATATAATAACCACCGTGCACATTTACGTGCAATAATACACTGTGGTTCCTTAAAATGTGGTACGTGCGAAAAACTTCTTAACCGAGATCACATAGGGTTTGAAATAACTCCTCGCTGAAAGGAGCAAGAGAATCGTCAACATGGAAGAAAACGGTAAGAAAGAGAAATATCAGGTGTGTGCATGTGATATGAAATCATTTACTTTGCAGAGAAATTTCTCGGTGGCAAAGGGTAGACATGCTAGCAAAAACTAAAAAAACGTAATAAAAGTGAAGCAAATAACAAGATAACATATACGAATAATTAACAATATGGTACCTGTAAGCAGCGTTAATTAATTCAGAGCATCACCTATAGTTGATAACTAAATCTTATTTAGATTATATAAGACATATTGGTGGCGTTTTTGAAAATCAGGGAATAATTAACGTTACTAGTAATTTTCTCCATTCATTCATAGCTCTATATAGGAAAGAAAACTTTCATTTTCCGCATTTTGTAGCAGCGATTTCACTTGATGCCCGTAAACGTGACGCTCTTAGTATGGAGGTTATTTAATTTATCACATCGAAAGGAAAATGTTTTAATAACACAAGACTCTAGATTAAAGTTTTCCAGCTTTGCCTTAGATCGTCGTTCAGTCAGCTCCCAAACAAGACTCCCGAACGTTTCAGTGATACTGTCATAAAGTTTATACCTTCTTTTTCGATATCCTGAGCATTTTCTTTGCAATCGCTAAATTTTCTCTAAATTGTTGTTAACAAAAATTTTCGGTGACGATTTTAACTTGAATGATCACAATGTTGAAAATATATCTCAAAATGAAATGCCTCCAATATCTCCAAAAACCATTAGGGACCTACCCGAAATGAGAAAATCGTTCTCCGCTGCTCTTCATTGCATAACATTTCAACAATGCACTAACTGCATGTTGATGGGCAGTACTAATGAGGTTTAAATATGCGCGCATTTAAGAAGCGATTCAAGCTGCCGGCAACAATGAATTATTACAGACAGGGGCGCATTTGATCCTCGTTATTTCCATAACTCAAAATTTTTCTTCTTACGAATTTTTCCGGTACTCTTCCTTCACGTTTCCCAGTTTTCATGAATATAGCCAACCACAGTAATCAGCCCGTAGGTCTGTTTGATCGAAGGATAAAGCTCACTCAATACTAAGCCCTACGACCCGTAAAGTTCACACACAAGAATGGCAGTTCCTTTCCGTTGTACCTCTTGCTGTTTCCCAGGAATATCTTTTCTGGTACCAGAAAAATTACACAACTTGCGTGCAGCTAAGAGTGGCCAGAGGCGTCAACAGTAATTGAACCCGGACCCTCCGCGCATTAGCCCAGCGCTCTACCTACTGGACTACCACGTCCCACATTAATACAGAAATATTGAAAACAACATAGAATAAGAGCTCATATCCATCCAAACGAAGAAACAGATCACAGAAGAAAGACAAATGATAAGAGATGAAGAGAGAAAAGTTTTTTACATAGTTGCCTTTCCCGGTAATCGAACCGAAGATCTCGACGTCGGAGATATGGTAAACTGTCTCTTGTCACTTAAGTTAGTCTAGTGGCAAAACTGCCCGATAAATGACGCAGGTCTGAGACCTTCGGTAATGGATTCCAACTTTAGCGGTGACGGACTACTGGAGAACTGATGACAATTACACTTAATAGAGAAAAAGGGAAGCTTGCTACGAAATAACGGATTAACAGGATGCCAAGCAACACGGGCCAAAAGAAGTCTCTTGAGACAGAAAAAAACTATGTTATAGCAAAAATGACAAATTCATCATCAGTATTTCAATCCTAAGATTGGTTTATTGCAGCCCTCCATTCGCCTCAATTTAATGTCAATTCCCTCAATCCCTGATACCTTTTCTGTTTTACGTCTCTCTTAATTTGTCCTACGTACATGTCTCTTGGTCTTCCTCGTGGAATCTTCCCTTCTATTGTATTCCTAATGAATCCATTGTGCCTCAATGTGTGTCCAATCCATCTATTTCTTCTTTGCCGTAGAGTTCTTTATATGGTTCTATCCTCTTCTACTCTTCTATATATTTACTCGTTCCTTACTTTGTCTGTCCATTTAATCCCCAGCATTCTCCTCCAGCACCATGTTTCCAAGGCTTCTATTCTTCGCTGATCCCCTTTTCCAATGTTCCAAGTCTCGGAACCATGGAGCGCCATGCTCCATACGAACGTCTTGACGAATTGTTTCCTTGTTTCCAGCCTTAGGTTCTTTGAACATAGTAATTGCCTCTTCTTCATGAATGCGTTCTTAGCTTGGGCTATTCTTCGCTTGATGTCGGTCGAACTTCTTCCATCCCATGTTATGCTGCTGCCCAGGTAGATGAAGGATTCCACTTGGTCTAGTTTCACCCCTCGAACTGTCATATCTGCATTCAGCTTCTCTCTTCCGCACAATAGAATTTTAGTTTTCTTCTTGTTGATATTCATACTATATTCCCCCAGTACTTGTTCCATAGTATCCAGGTGTTCTTGCAGGTCCTCTCGCGTTTCCGCCACTACTACAATGTCATCTGCAAATCGGAGCATGTTGATTTCTTCTCCATTTACCTTAACTTCTTTGATACCCAATTCTTGTGTTCCTTTTATTGCCTCTTCCAGAATGACAAATTATCCCAGCCAAATAGTTTATCATCATTTAATAAAATATTTGATGGCGCACGATAAAATTTGATGTTTTAAATATAGAGGACGTAGAGGTTGCTGGGGGAAATCAGAAAAAGTAGGCGGAGAAACTACTGAGAGTTTATAGAAGGATGTTGAAAGCCGTGCTAGAATGGAGAATGTCGAATAAGCTGGGTAGAAGAAGGAAGAGAATACGTTTCTTAGTGAAGCATAAATGTACGTAGAAGTTACGAAAAAATGAAGGAAATACCATAGTTCCCACCAACAAAAAAGTTTCCGCGAAACGTAGAAGAGAGTAGTATTTAGGGACAGTCCCAAAACCAACCTGTAATATCTTGTATGAAAATATGTTTTAGAGGGGAAAATCGATAGGCCATATTTTTTCTGTTAAGGACTTATTGACATTAATACAATTCAAAACGTCAATTTCAGTGTCACGATAACATTTACTTGAATGACTAAGTTAGGAGCATATTTGTTTCAAGGCCATGATTTTTCGGTCAGCAAAAAAGATTGCTACTCAAATTTCTCGCGGAATGGTGTATGGTTACACGATAGACCTATAAATAAATAGACACCAAAACAACAAGGACTTGCATCATCATTATTTTAGTTAGCGTCCCCCGATAATCACGAAAACGGTACGCCCTTTAATCGATATAAATGAAAAATAAAAACTCGCAAAGAAATATGCGCATGAATGAAATCATTATCAGTGAAAACGAGCGTGAAATTACGCCTTAACAGAGCAAGCCTCGGCAGCGCCGCGATAATTGGAAAATTGGTGCGCCCAGGGCACGGCGGCGAAGCCACAGTTATTTCGTTCCCAGGCCGGTACAAAAGAAGAGAATTTGTGGGAGAGGGGGCGAGAGAGAGAGAGAAACTTCTGACGCTGAGGGACGGAAAGGTAACCAATCAAGGGTTGATTTCGGCGAATTGGGGACGCGGAATTTTTGGTGGCAGTCCTGAACACTTGCCAAGAATTGTAAGCAATTTATGTGAAACTCCAGAGCGGGATGGAAATTTTGGCTTGGGTACTGAAGTGCCTTCAATCGGTTCAGATTGCAAACCAAGCAAGTTTCTATCGAAGCCAGCTTACTCTCAATTGACAGCTGGCGCATTCATATAACCTGATCCCTATTGAACTCTTTTTAAGTGTACAACGATGGAGTAACGGATAAGCTGCGAGACACTGAGTTAGTAGCATGAGAAGCCATTTAAGAACATGATGTTATGATTTGACTGCTAGCAGAATCGATTAAATTACCATACATCAGTAAAATGCAATTTTCAATTTCAGTTTACACGCAGGCAAAATGTTTGCAAAGCTACAATGTCCCTTAGAAAGAAATCACCACATGACTCTTATGACGATATTCTCTCATAGACTAAGAGGATGTCACTTAATGACTTACATATGAGCTACAGGTGAGTTAAGGGTATCTATGAGACGTTCCGAGCTGAAGTCTTATCTTGCGATGCTCTACTTACCAACTCCGAAAAGAACGACTTATTCCAGGCGTGGGCATTTATGAAAAAAATCAGAGACAACTTTTACTGAGTGAACGACCGTACGTTTAAATTTTCCAAAGGCAAAGTCGCCAATCGGGAAGTGATGTGTGCCAAATGACTGAAAACTAGTTTCAGCGCGCGATTTTAAGGCACTTACTTACAAACAATGTTTCAAAACTCAGTGGCATTTTGGAGTGCAGGGAATTAGTATAGAATATTGTAAAAAATCTCAAACTTTGAATTAAAATCTCCGTGAGATGTAAAATATGCATTATCTAAGGTGCTTACTCACATCCGAAACTTACACCATTGAATAACGCCTATTATTAAGCAAATACGTACGTACTCGCTATTCGAATTCAAGACGTTTTTTATGAGTAAACATATTTTTATTACTGTTCATTACAGGTAATTTCGACAATAAATAACTAAATCAACTATTCTGTATAACCTATTTGAGCAAAAAAAGGTCTAACATGTACCTTCACATCCACTAGATAACCGGAATCTCTGCATAAATCACGAGTTTAGCATAATCATGAATTAAGACTAGATATAGTTACGTACATCAGATGATGTACTAGAAAACCGTCTTTTTACCATTTTATAAAACTATATGATTAATAATTTTCAAATGGTAATATTTAATGTTGTTAAACATAATCTTAAACAGAGACTTCAATAAACTCGGAACAAACTCAAACGATAAAATCTTAAAAAAATGAACAGTTTCACCTCTTCTGAGCTCAATGCTGACAACACTTCTCTAAAATAGTTCTTCGACGGAATCATCGATAATTTGTCTTTAATCTGACTTTATGAATACTTATCTCATCAACGAACTGAAGAAACCGCTTCTGCCCAACTGGGGGTGCATGATCATCATACTTGCTCAAACGGGGAGTTCCAACTTGTTCTGACCGAGTATACCGTTAATTACATTGAATTTCCAGCTAGGTAATCACGGCGATTTGTCCGTACATTCTATATTCAGTACATTTCCTTCTCATTGAGTTTGATCCATTCATACCATCGTTAATTTGAGGATAACGACTTCGCTAATTATTTGATTCAGCCATTGAAAATAATTTCGCTTGATTACAGAGGCCAAGAGAATTTCCAAGGCATTATAAACGTTTCGGCGACGAGATTTACCTCCGGGGAGGGAGAGGGAAAATGGAGGAAGGGAAAGAAGCGAGGGGACTCGGGCCGAGATCCTCAAGGACCCACCACCATCCCATCGTCACATCTACCTCCCAAACCGCCATCCTCTCCTCCGCCCCCCACCCCCCGACGCGCCGCACGACTGCGTCCCCTGCCAACCCCTCACCCCACCACCTCCCCCTTCCACTCGCAAAGGCTGCATGAAAACCGCCATTCGTCTCCACCACTCGACCGCTTTCCAAAAAGCACACGCAAATTCTCCACCCCTCTCTCCCCCAAAACTTAAAACACACACACACGTCGAGCGTTAAGGGACCCTGCACAAACGGACTTAATTTCGCAATCGAACAGGATACGGGAAAAACTGCCCTTTTCGCAAGAAATCGTTAAAAACGGATGGAAAAACTACCAGAGAACATGCACGGCTACATGGGAGCCACCGGACTTCTTTTCATTAATAGGCTAAAAGCTAAGAGAAATTTTATCGCCGAAGAGACAGATGTAAAGAGCACTTTTTCCCTCGCGAAAAAAATTCGTCACCAAAACGACAGGAAAAATCACCTAAGACAATTCGAAATTTACGAAAATCAAATGATACCCAACACTGATAATGAACAATTACCCTGACTAAGAGTGGTCCTTTCCTTTGCGGTGGCTTTCAAGTCAAAGAAAAAAAAAACGTCAACCCTGACTTCATTCCGAACTCGGACACGACTTTCTTCAGTCTGTTGTGTCGAACCCTAGACCTCAGCGTGGGCTGTCCTGAGCCGGCCGCCGCCTCCCACCTCCCCCGTTCGCTCTCCGCCTCCACGGCACGAAGTGAGAGAGATATATACGTATAAGACCTTTCCATTCTTACTTCAGCCTAAATGAAGGCCGGCCACAGATCGTTAGATCGCGATTGGAGCAACAGATCGCGGCATCTTTTCGAAACGGTCTCGGGCGGCGGTGAATGTTTAAAATCCAATTATTTCGAAAAGGACTTTGATTATTTTTCCTCTTTATTCCGCTCCCGGACTACTATCGATGAATATACCGACCGTGAAAATGAGGCCGGCCGGCCGGCCGCCCGACATTGCGAAAGTGGACGCGGTGGCGAATCATTACCCACGCACTGATTTTTTTTAGTGAAGAATTTGAACACCAGAGCCCGCGAAATAACGCTTCTAAAGTTTTGGCACCTGCTGTCGATATCGACGCTGCAAAATATGCACGCCGCTCAATTTCACACGCGAAGCATTTCGCCCACGGTTTCGACCTCCTATCCCTATCCATTTTTTCGACGTTGAGAAGTAGCCGACAAAACCATACCTGATCCATAAGTACTTCAACAAAAGGAGTAAATTCAGCAAGGATAATGGAATAATAGAAAACAATCTAGGCTGCAAGTTTCTATAAGAATAGAACTAATCTACAGGACATTAAGTCAAAATAAATGTTTGGGCATTAACTACAAAAATCAATTGAGAGCCATTCTCTGAGTATACTAGCGCCGGAGTTGGGGCATTTTTTCCAGTCACTCGCTGATTCCCATATTTTTTTCTAACGAGGAGCACAAGGGACTCTGCCGAAAGCCTGCTTCGCACCTTCAATAAGGCGATTTATGTGCGGCTCTTCACTGGCCTGTGAATTTTATATACAACTAGAGCTATAACTCTCAGTAAATGACCGCGAAGAGGTTACCACTCGTCCGGTTTCATCCTTGCCCAGATGAAATAATGCTAAGAGTCATTCAAAAACCATGGGCGAGAAATTAATCAAATTACGTGCCCGTGTTATGAAATTCAAATTGGTAATTTAAAAGAATCTAAGTGAATCTTTGAGAAAAGAACTGATGAACCAAAGAGGGACAGGGCTCTCGGCTCCTGTCGGTGGAGAGTTTCACCAGGTTTAATAGACGAAAAAATTTCAAGGCAAGCAAGTCCACTGATTACCTACCAATACCACCTGACATTATCTCCTGCATCCTCCACAAACCAATTTCATTCGATGACTTAACGAAACATGAATTCGCGAGGACGATATCCGAAAAATGGTAGACGCTTATAAGAAACGCAAATACGAGAATTAAAAAAACTATTTTCAATTCTAATTTCTCTCTAATTCATGTAATTACCACATTGCTAAACAGCAAACAATAGAGCATATAAACGATCGATTATTCATAACAGTGCTGTGTAAAACTAATTTTCCTGTCCTATATTTGACCCGAGTTTGTTGAATCAGTGATGGAAAAGTATGAAGTAACGTTCGCTGCTGTTGTCAAATTGAGAGAAAGTTTGTCTCCCTTCAGCAAATACGTACATTTGCTTGGAGAAAAGACTAATGGTTTGTGAAAAGCGGGTAAATGTACTCGAAGGGACTCTCTCAAGACTAGGGGTGCTGGAAGTAACGAGAAAAAAAGAACACGTATAATACCATGCATGAATGTGACAGAGACGAAGGAAGCATGCCAAGACAGAGTAGAAGGACAGAAAGAATTAGAAGGAAGTAAGTTTCCTAAAATAACTTAAAAGACGACATTTTTGAATTGGCCCGAAATATTAGAGAGCGTATAGGGGATGCACCTTTCGACTAAAACAACACGTCTAAGTTCCTGGGTAAGACCTTTTAATATTCAAACATATGTTTGGAATCAAATGCAAAAATCCCCTCACTAGTGAGAGCGTAACAGTGAAAAAATAACTTTTCGTGATGAGTGCTTATATCAAACACGAACGGTGAAATAATACGAAATGCCTTTCTTACAATCATATATTTTATTTATCAAAACAAATTATCTCTATAGGAATTACGATAATATCTCTGAAATTCCTCCACTAGAAGCCACGACCATTTAGTGGATATCGATGAGCGAAATCATTTCTCAAAGCATTTTCCGTCAATCGACGAATAAAATTATGATATCGATTGAATAACTAGCTTCTTAAGTATCCCAATTTATCGCCAACGAAATACACTTACACAGATGCACGCTGAAGCAAGTGATAACACTGCTCTGAAATCAGATGGACATCACCACGAAACCCATATGCGTTACCTACAGCAGCCAATGTAAATTCTTCTTGATTTGAGCTCTTAATTCCGAGTTCAATAGCAATTCAAACGACTTCATGCTCGGGCAGAAACGGCAAACAGATAAATGAAACACATTAATGTTTTCAAATGACTCTGGATCCAACGCTTTTCTCCGACCGCAGTATAAAACTTCACAGCGCCAATTTGACACAGGATCCTGTATCGGCGAGGAAATATACGTTTCTCATAGCACCAATTGCACCACACCCATCGCCGCATTCTTGGAAAGGGTAAAGCAAAGGAAAGGGAGAAAAAGAAAGAGAGAGAAGTAAAATGGGAGGGCTTTTCAATAAATAAGCTAGGGGAGAGGGAAAGGTCGAGAGGGTTACATTCGGACATTTTCTTTGAGCCGTAGGAGCTTTAAAAAAATAATAAAAAGATACCCGTGGACCACAGAACAAACCCCTTCAATTAACCTTGCGCCACACCCATTTTCTCAACACACCCCTCCCACGAAATATCCTCCCCGCAAAGAACACTTAAAAAGCGAAATCAACGGAGGAAAACCCTCACTTCGGTGAGCGTGGCGGCAGTTTACTTTTGTGACGTCGTTTTCCTTTTTTCGTCCGCTTCTTTTCCTCCTCCTTCCCCCCCCCTCCAAAACCGTTTAATAAGCGATGCCCAATTCTAAAGCGGCCACACACTCGCTCTTCACCCCCAACCCACTCTCCCACCTGTCCTTCACTCCCTTCCCACTCCTTCCAAAATTACTCCGAAGGGAGTAACCTTATCCCCATCCCCCTTCGTTTCCACCCTCCCGCCCCTTACTCCTCCTGGACGCGGCGAAACCTCCCACCCTCGCCTCCAATGAGTAATGACTTTCGTTTGTTTATTCCGCCATAACTTCAGACTTCCCGGCTCTCCGAAAGGAGTTTCCCTGCACCTCTAAAACTCCCATTCGTCTACTCTCTCTCGAGCCCATCTTTGCACACCCCTTTCCACTCGAGTCCACTCACTGTCCGTCGCGTCCAAAATCCTCCACTCCCTCCCTTCCGCTGCCCGTCCGGCCTCAAACCCCCCCCCCCCCGCCCGTCCACATCCACCCCTGGGCCTCCATCCCCCCCCACCCGACTGCTCGGCCGCAGACTTCCATTCGGGAACCGAAAACCTCGGCGATATCATATCTAATGCGTTCCCCAGCCCTCACCTCTCCGCCCGTCGGTCGTGCCGGTCCCACTCATTGCCTTTCCGCTTATGTATTTTTTCCTCACTCTATCACTTTCTTTTAAGCACTCTCTTTTTTTATTTCCTCTTCTCCTCCCACCATACCACCACCACCACCACCATCCGCTTCCCCCACCGTTCCTCTCCCCGTTCTACCCTCCCCCCCCCACTCACCCTCCTTCAATAGGCCGGCAGCCGGAATAATGATGTGGGCCCTCGTTTGTCGACTTTAAATTTTAACAAACCGAGCTGTCACTGGCCATTTGAGGTATAAATAAGAAACTATATCTCCCCACCCCGGACCCCACGACCACCTCATCTCTTTAAGGAGCCCCTTTCCTTAAGCTTCATTGTTACAGTTGAGTCACGACTTTTTTTTTCAGCCAGAGAAAGGAAACCAATTTCAATAAATTTCGGATTCCTTTCCCTGCGGAGTCGCTCTTGAGTAAATCAGCTGCGGCATGAAAGGAGTGGTGATTATTTTGCAAATTAGCACGATTTTCACACGAGTACAAAATAAACAATCCCTGTTCACAGTGTAAACTGAAGGGACGGAATGCCTAAAAAAAAACTAATTTACTCAAAGTCTTTAAAACGTCATAAATAATTTTTCTGAGATTACGATTAAAAGCAAAATAGTTTTTGCTGTTTTAAGAGCCGCGCTCGTAATGGCTGCGAGGGGAAAGGTCCGTTTGGGCGGCACCACTTCCCCGAATTTACACGGACATTAAGACCATTTCGACACGTTACGTTCACTTCATCATCGTCGAAGCTATGATGATGCCGATGGGAGAAACATTGACCTTGGACAAGGATGTGTCATAACTTCACTGCAAAAGTTTATTTATGTTGCATTCACAGGGTTTTTATAGCCTTGCTGTCCTTCGTAACTGAGATGAAAGGTCAGAAATTCTGTACGTCACTAAAATATGAGGATGTAACCACTGCAATCCCAACGAGAAACTCACTATTCACGATTTCAATGGAATCATGAGAAAAATTTCACCCTACACCCCTCAGTGGAATTCAAAGGAACTGTTTTTTTAAGTCATTTAGAAATGGGTGAACTTTTCCATCAACAGCTGAGTGATTACATGTCATGGAAAAACAACAGAATTGAAAACTGAGAGTGCATAATTTCGGCATTCATGTGTTCCCATATTTAATATATACCATCACACAAACATTTAACACTTCAGTTGTTAGGCCAACATTATACAATATTCCTATTATGTTTCAACCTCATTGCGGATCTGCCCACCCAAAAGGCATTCTTCCAAAGGTAGATGTCTTTTTAACGCCACAGTAAAGCTATAAAAAGTAACTAGTCGGAGGCCATATTAGGGCTGCTACAAACGTTTAACATGGCTGCTAATCCTCAAATTTATATGAAATTTGGTTTTACAATATTGTGGTGAAAGAACTCATTTCCATCCAAAGATGAATCCGATCCAAATAATGAACATGAGGAAGATAAAATAAATATCATCAAGACTATTCTCACATTAAATGAATCTTTCGCTCCAACTGCAAACATTGACAAATGTACAAAAGAATAATGCAACTCTAGATTCAGCCAAGAGGATAGAGCCTAACAAAAAATTCGCATGCAATTGTCACAGTGCAGTACAATTGAAGATTGCACAAATGATAGGTCTCAATGGAGCAAAATTATCACAGATAAATGTAAGCTTGGAGAAAAAAATCATTATTGTTAATAAGATGTGTAATGCCATTGACAAATACAACCCCATAATTATGGCTACAACTGAGGTCCCATTATAAAAGGCAAATATGGATTCCAGTGCTCCTCTTTATAGAAGCAGCACATGTTGTGCAATCAGAATTATCATATTTGCCAAGAAACATTCAATACATGTGCATTATTAAACCATTTTAGAACATCCCCAGCCCATAGAAAATTCCCTGCTTGCCCAACTCCTCTCCTAGACTCAATCAATTAAAATAGTTAAGGCCAAGATCATGAACATCAACACGGGTCAACTTCATACAATGTAGAATCCTGGTGCAGTGATAACCAATTTCTTGTAATTCATCTCCATGTAGGTCACCCCAAATGACCTCTAAAAATGCCTATATACATTGGTGTCTCTTTAAAATTTCTCTAAATACGAGAATGAATATGAATGAATATCTTGTATTCATCGAATGAGCATCTCGTAACAAATATGTACAAGCAAATATGAATATCTCGAATTGGTTAAGAACATTTATTCATCATTAGTTCTCAAATTCAAAGATTAGCTGACTGCAAACTTTCATTCTTCCCCATCCAAAACTGCTTTGATTATGCCTTGATAGCTTCTCCACCTATTATCCCTCTTCACTGACCCACACGATCTTTCCTGTGTTCCACTGAATCCTGGTGTTCCACCAAAGCATTTCGTGATTCGGTGAGAGTCTGAAGACCAAGACATAATATATGTCATTTGCCATCAAGATGAGCTTTTGGCCCCAGCTAATACGTACAAAGACTCAAAATAATTAATTGTCATGTGCAAACTATGCTTGAAGTGGAAATTATAGGTTTTTGTATGTCTGGTCACAGCAAGAAGTGGACATGTGGTGCTCAGAGCCACACATCAAATCATGTTCTGTACATTCTAGGTACATTCTGACTAAGTAGCATTACACAATGTACTGCACCATATGCCAGCAACTGGTCCGCTTGCTGTGCTTGCTCACTCGAGTAGATATGGGTGTGATCTGACATGCAAGCAACTCCATTATGATTCAAATCCCAAAGAGCCTAGGCAGTAGTGTGGTATATAAAAATAGTTTTTCAGACAAAGAAAAATATTTGTTTTATATTTCTTGCATATTTTTAAAGTGAACATTTATTTTATTTGAATTACATGTTATCAATCAATGTTATCAATAATTTCGTTTTTTTTTAATTAAATCACAATGCTCTACTTATTATCTCGTATTTTTTTTCAATATAGAATTCCGAAAATTATCCTAATTATCATGAATTCATGATTGAAATTGATTAATTAAAAGAAAACTGGAATTGCTGGTAACGCCGAAACCTCAGAATCTATAGAAAAATATTCCTGACTTCATACTATGTTCAACCTAAGTACTACGACTAAGTACTACATACGTACATACATACGTAGCACTACGTACTACCTTCAACTTATTATTCTGTAAAATCACATCTTCCAAATTTCATGCATTTTGGTTCTGGTCATATGTCAATGATAAGAAATAATTATGATACGATTTACTTGTCTTTTGAATTCACAAGTACCGTTAATAAATTCCAAGAAACTGCGGGAGATGCTGCGACAGTAACTTTTAACAGAGTCATCTGCTAAATGTGCATCACAGTGCAACAATTGATCTTAACAATTACTGATAATAAATGCAACAATTACTGTTAATAAAGCTCAAGACACGGCTTGTTTGCTACACAGCAAATTATTGGCAAACAGATCAAAATTGGCAAAACTATTTTGAAAGGTATTCGAAAAACAATCACCTGACATAAAACAAGTTATTTCTTTTTGAAAGAAAATGTGATAGCCATGAAGATTCCTACAGTTTAATGTTAAAAAATTCAAATCAGAAAATCAAATGAAAATGGAAGAAACCTCTAAGTATTTCACCAGATTGTTCTCACCGGGAGGATACATCTTATTGGCGACTCATATATTAACCTTAGAGTAAAATATATAATTCCACATGTTTTTGGCAAGGAGTATGTTTAACAAGTTGAAGCTGTTTTTCTTTCTAACACTATTAAAAGCATGTTTACAATATTGTCGATAATATTTCAAGGAAACTACCGTATTTGACAGTATATACATAAGATTAAGTTAGTAGTAACTTTTTGGGGAGGCGACCAACAGCTGAGGTCATTTGCGCCATTAGGGGTGAATGGGAAAGAAAGGGTGGAGAGAAACCTGGCGTTGGCATTAGCCTATTCTTGTTGAAAATTGCTAAGAGGTCCGCAGTTTAACAACTGATTTCATTAAAAGCCTGCTGTCGTAAAAATGTTTTAAAGCCTAATGTGAAGATATGGGTAATATTCACACTGCCTCACTTCTACAAACAAAAGTTAGGTGGTTATCACGAAATTCTTGTCTACATTTGGATACATCCGAAAGAACTTTTGGTATATTTTATCAACCAAAAGTCTGAATTATCAGACACTAAATGACCTGACTTTCCTCTTGATTGCTCTAACTTGCTTACTTAGCAAACTTGATATACTTAGCAAACTAAATGAATCATGTTTGACTATACAAGGAAAATAAGTCAACAGATTACCAAGAAAAGATGAATCGGTAACCTTATCTCAAAACAAAACAATATTGGATTACAGCTATAGTGCAAAATATTTTTGAGTGTTTCTTAGAACATAGTAATTTTCTGAAAAAATCTGATGTGAATTTGGATATCTATCTAGTTTACTGTAATCACTAAATGATTAAATTCCAAACTTATTGAACCAAAAAATATTTTCGGCCACAAAATCATATCAATATTAAAAGAGAAAATTCAAAAGGACTTTAGCTTCGTGTTAGAAAAATGTTAATGCTAAAAAACTATGGGAGATGCCACAAGAGTAACTTTTAATAGAATCATCCACTAATGCACAACTGTTGCATAGAAAAATTTAACTTAAATGAGTTCAAATTGAAAATTAAATTTAGGAGTTTTTTAACAATATTTTGTTCAGATCTACTTGATTAATAACAGGTTATTCATATTTTACTTATCCTTACAGCCACTTATTTACATACTGCTGGATTTTCAAAGATATGCAGCAACAAAAACAAAATTATCAAACATTACACCAGATTTTAAAGAGGATGATGGAATCAAAGAAGCATTAGCAATCTTCTAATTTAAGTTTTTTACTCATTGTTCACCCTCATATTTTTTGTTTTATAATCATTGTTATTTATTTTTATGAAGAAATTTTATACGAATTTCAGCTTCTGTCAATGAAATCTAAGTATAAAAACAAAACTTATAACATTTAATATCGTATTAAATTTAGGAAAGAAACAGCACTATTGCTAGAAAATAGTTGTAGGTTCCATGAACTTTGAAAAATGTTATCAGGACTCTGTGATCAAAAAGTTGGGAACACAATTAACTACCCATTTGGACCATTGTCTTCTCAGTGAGATATTTCCTTTAAACTTCCTTGATTATGCATAGAATAGTGACAATTATGCCATTACCTGTTAGATGACTTCCGGTGAATTCAAAGTCGTCATCCTGGTCCCAATGCTTGAGAGAGAGGTTGCTCAGAGGTGTAGCATTTGCAAATTCCAAGTTAGCAAAATGCCAATCCAAAATCTGCCTGTCCCGCGATGACAAATAAACATCACTGTGGGAAATATGTTAGAATTAAATCAACAAATATTTATGAAAAACAGAAAAATAAACATAACACTACCGCTGCAATGGATTTCATTTTTCCACCTTAAGCTGCCAGTGTCAGCCTGTTCACTGTTCTAGTCATTATTACTATTTATTGTGGGACTAATATGCACAAAATAAAAACACATAATTAATTATACATGTACCTAGGCATAATATATAATTATAAAATTATGATAATTAATATATCATTATATTACTAATAATTATAATATATAGATATATATGTACGTATATATGTCATATATATTTATTTTTTGTATATACTCATGTATGGGCTGACCCCTGAATTTTTACTTAAAACTTAAGATTCTTTTACATATCTTATGAATTATTTAGCTCTATTTTCTTCATAATTATTAAATACTCATAAGTAAATTCCAGTGAATTAATTTTAATCATAAAGAATAGCAACTCTTCTGATTCTTGACAATGATGTTAGAAGAAACACTGTAGCTCACAACTTGGGAGTGCTGCATACAGAATTGTGCAAGTTTGTGCAAAGTTGTGAAGAAAATAAGACCAAGTGAGAGAGGTGGTTGTTCAAAAGGTTTCAATCATGTGCATACAATGTTGTGTTTAGGACTTACTTTCAGTCACAAAACTTTCTATATATCCCTGGACAAGATATTATGAAGCACCTGAATTATAGCTATATGTTCTGCAATTCAGTAAGAATGATATAATTCCCTCAGAACATTGATCCAAATGCAAATCATTACCAGGCTTCGATGCCTGCACAGTGACTTGCCCATTTTCTGATTCCATTCCAGAAGAATAGCAACTTGATGAAAGACAATAGAACTCTACCATGACCTTTGCAGAAAAGAAATATTCAGGAGAGGGATGTCTTCCTACATCACTCCTATTTGGCAGGATATAATTCATTTCAAAAGCATTTTTTAGATGAGGAGCTGAACTATGTATCTACCCTAAAATAGTATAGTGATAAGGGAATATTTTAGAGAAAAATCAAATCCATCGTGAAAATTATTGAATGGCTCTTCACATGCCTGCAATTCTAGCTCTTGTGGAAAGAGTCTGCTCCACTTTTAATATGATGCATGAAAAATAATGGAATAAATCGTAAAAAGATAAAACAGTATTTCTGTTCAATCATATGGGAAGCCTAAGAAGGTGTATGTTTATCCTACATTCATAGACTAAAAACTTGGTGTATTTATGTCTGCTAATATTCTCTTAGGAAGAGTGATAAATGGGACAGGGGTTTGTTTTCAGCAGGTGAAATTTTAAAATGTTGTTCTCCTAATATTCTCCAATTAAACTTTGCATGTTTTCCTATTTTTTTCTTAAATTTAAGTGTTTATAGTATGATAGGTAAAAAAAACTCAAAAAGAGATCATTCAAGTCATATTGTAAATCTAAATTTGTTATGCTATTTAGTTGAAGCAGGTTTTTGTTACATCCATTTTCCTAATTTGCTATTACATAATTTGTGTTGGCAGAGTAATCCAATATCAGACAGTGACCGAGGCAGCAAAGGAATTCATTTGCTTGCTTTAGAAAACGGAAAACTTTTGGAAGCATGAGCAGTATCAAAAGTTAAAAGAGAAAATGAGGGGTAGAACAAAATGTATATCAATTACCAGCACAGCTCTCCAAAGCTGATGAGTTTAAATGTGATTCCGTGAATGTGTTTAAAGTTTTTAAATAACCATGTCAGTGCAGGCAATTACGATTTCATATTTTCCCTATCAGAAGCAGGCAATTTACATTGCACGGTTATACCATACTATATCCATTAATTAGAGATGAGTTAGGTCTATTTTCAAATATTAATCAAAAGACAGAAACTGCTGTTTCCTACTTCTGCATACCCAAAGGATCACAAAACTGCTGCTAATCTTGGCCACAGGGACAGCTGTGGCCCAGAATACTTGATTTTTTTCCCAGAAGGCCCTTGAGAAAATCAAGGTTTGTGTAACAATTGATTTCGAATTATGAACAATTATTTACATTAGTTCCTCCAAAGAGTACCACATACATTAGAACCATAACTATGCATGTTTAAATCATAAGAAAAGTATAGTACACTATACTATATATCAAACTAAACATACTTCATTTTACAACAAAAAAGCTTCATGTGATAATATTAAACAACTCAAATTAAATAGGAATAGATATAAATACTAATTTACATTTGATATGCCATAAGAAGTTTCAAAGACTTTATTTTCTTTGGCTTCTCTGCTAA
The DNA here is from genome assembly GCA_037158775.1 of Hetaerina titia. Taxonomy (NCBI): domain Eukaryota; kingdom Metazoa; phylum Arthropoda; class Insecta; order Odonata; family Calopterygidae; genus Hetaerina; species Hetaerina titia. The sequence goes on along the minus strand of CM073768.1, from coordinate 81,397,320 downwards.
GGCTTCACTGCTGTATTATACCTATGAAACATTACTGCTTTCTAAATAACTACAAAATAAACCTATCATGCAATTCACCTTGGAGGCGAAGCTTCTAATTCTTGAAGTTTCTCCTCAATCTCTTTTTGTTGCTCTAATAGTTGGTCCCACTCCTGGAGGGTACACAAAAATGTGGAGAAAAGGAAGCAATTCACAGGAATTATTATTTCTACACATGATGTCTACATTTTTCAAATCCTTTAAAACTGCATAGCTTTTAATACCAAAATTGTGAGGTAATAGAATCAAATGCTCATTAACACAAATGCTAAAAACTGAGATGCAATAAACAACTTATTTCTGTTGCTGATATCGATTGATTGAAAATTTCATTACATGCAGTATATGCTAAAATTAAATGGTTGATGTTTCATCACAATTTTTTTTTATTAGAGGGATAATGTAGACACTATGAGACCAATGGTAATATTCAAATTATAATCAATATTTGATAGGGAAACATTTCTATAATTTACTTACCCTGCATGCATTATTGAGGTCTCGCAGTTTTGAGCGTAAAACAAATTCTTGAGTGATGTCCCTCGGGCCTTTAGTCTCACACTGCTCTCGATACTGTTTATTGAGCTCCTCACATTTCTCTCTCATAGCTATCATCTGAATAAAATAGATAGTGTAAAAATGAAAGGCATAAATCTTTCACTTTGCTAACCAACATCAAAGATTAATGCAATCATTTCCCTTAGGTACACGGTAAATAATTCCATGTCCTTAGTTTATGCTTCAAAATTCAATAACATATTGCTATTACCTGATATATCACAAAAAATCATTGATATGGCCAAAATATCAGACTTAACTATTGATATATAAACCAATCAATAATTTTACAAACCATTAAAAATCTAAAATTTCATATTTTAATTAGAATTTAATGACTGGTTCCAAATTACACTCTTGTATTCTTACTACAGATTACAAACTGAATCTTGTAATAAAGTGTAAATTTACTACATGAATAGAATTGTTCATTGGCTACCATGCTGGTCCAAAGAAGTGGCATCAATTATGCACGTGAGCCGCATTTAAATTTGAGTGAATTTTCACTGAATAAAAATCACAATAGGAGAAATATATTCATTAAGTAATCCTGTGTTACAGTTATGAATGCAAGGGTATTCACAGCAAATTCTGCTCTTTCATGCACTACCTTGATACTGATAAAGGTTGTATTGTAATGTCAGGTAAAAGGGTAGCCCTTAATCATTTTGGGGCAAAATGTTGGGAGAGCTCCATCTCTACTTTATATACTATTTGATTTATAGTGGCTTACGGTAAATGGATTAGAGGAAGGGACTGCTAGTGGAAAGAAGGAAGTAACATGGATGAGCAGAATGATTCTTTGAGGAAAACCTTATATAAATAGAAAAATGAACTACATATAAACTTGATACAATCCTCTCCATATTTCTTTTTAATCCCTTCTAAGGATTTCAGTCCTTCAATATGCATTTATACTGTCTTCATGGAAGCGGCAGACCTGACCTACTAACCACACTAGAGTCACTAGTTTACCAACCAGCAACTGAAGTGAGCAACTAAATCATAAACGAAAACACTTCAATCATGTTTTTTAATTCCATTTTGGGACAAAACGTTGTTAATAAACAATTAGTAAAGGAAATCAATGTGAATTGGAGTATGATATACAATTTGTTTTCCGTAGCATGTGATTTTCTATTACTAAGTTAACATAAAAAAACCACTAAATATTAGCCAAATGAATTATATCATATGAGATAAATTTATACTATTATTTTTGTGTGCTTAGTTTATTTATTTTAAACCAAGTATGATTATTGATTTTTTAATTATCGTTTCAGAACTGTTTGTGCTGCTGGTATAAGGTAACTTTTATGAAGTGTTCTTCCTAGACTAGTAAAATGACATCAACTTCTTCGGGTCATTCGACACACAAGTTCAGAAAAGATTTTTATGTCACTCTTGTTGGCTACTTTTCCAATCAATTCGTTGGAGCCAAACTTCCTTCAAACAGATAAGTTTTAAGTATCTTTTTCTACAATCTAAGAGTTGTAAATATTACAATGAAAGATAGTGCAGCATTGGTGATTCAAGAAGTTTGTGTTTTTTGGCAAGAAGCACGAATTCCTACTAGAAGAACTGACCACTGCATTGATAAGTTAGTTAAATCCTATGATGAATGGAAACATTTACTGAAAAATTTGTCTAGAATTACAGGCAAAGAAAAAGAAAAAAGAGATCTTTCCATGGAAACTCTGGATGATTTGTTTGATATAGCTCATTCAGATGCTTTGGAACAAATCAAAAATGAAGAGAACTAAAATTACTTAATGCTTCAGTGCCAAAAAGGACAACCAGGCTCCATGGTTGTTGTAGAGAAGAAAGAACACTAAAGGACATTGCAATGGAAGCTGCCAGGAAAAAAAGAACTTATAAAGAAATGGAACGACATTTTGAGATGTCAAAAACTGCCAAGTTATTTTAGAAATAGATAAAGTTGAAGAGCAGGAAGAAGAAAAATATCAAATAAAGAGGTACACTGTGCACCAAAATGATTTTTCTTCCTTTACAAACAATGAGTTTTCGTCTTTTGTAACTCTTGTGACAAAAACATTCTTTACGAGATTCTCTATCAACATTAATTTCCTAGACAAAGACCTTTAAACATGGAAGAATGATGCTGGTTACAAAAGTGCAATTAAAAAACTGGAGAGGACAGTTGTTGTGAATGATGTTGCAGAAAGAGGTGTCGAACTAATTCAGGAATACAACAGCATTCTCACAAAAGATGCAAATGAAAAACAATTTGTTTTGCAGATCGTTGCCGAAGGACCCTAAAAATTACCCAACTGCTACTAAATCTACGCTTATAAAAAAATAATATTCAATATTTGTTTGTTTACATATGTGTGTTTTGATTCGAAACAAAGTATTGTTCTAAATAAAAATGTCTTAACCTTAAAGAAAATTGTAGTTTTATTAAAAAACATAATATTTTCACAATTTCCATGTTATTTCAAGGATTGTTCCAACTTCAAGGCATTTGAGGGTCGTCTAGGTATTGTCCGATTCAAATGAAATTTTTTACAGTCTTTTTTTTGTTTATTGGGATAAGATTAGGGGGTGGGAGCAGCAAAATTTTGAATTTCGGAAAATACCCTATAGCTAAGGGCCACCCTAATGTATACCCCACAAGAAAAAATTTCAATGATGACTCCTACTACTCCATTATATTTAACTTTTCTTTAATGAAAATAACAGCAGTTAGTATTGTAGTGGTCCAATTCTTTAGTTTCATATTCAGAGCATTTAACTGAAACTACCATCTTGCACAAATGAAATTTGGGATAATGAGATGCCATCTGGATGACAAGAGCAAAACAAACATAAACCACACCCTGAAACAATACTGTAGCATAGATAGTAAAACTGCCGCATATACTAATGACATGAAGCATCTTATGAGAACCTGTCATTCATGACCTCAATCTATCACATAAAAATAATGCTCACATGAATGGGAAGCATCAAAGTTTACACTGAATACGCTGGAGGCAAAAACTGGTATGCACTTTAGTAACTAATAACTTTATACATGTAGAATTATCAATAAGCGTAAAAAAGATATGTATACCACTATATGACAATGTTTCTGTGGTGTACTACACAAAACCAGAAATTTTAAGGAAATAATTTGTAACTAAATATTAAGAAAGACTTAATTTTTAATTTTGCATGCTTAGCACCCCTGCCACAGACCTTAGCTGTGGCAGGCAGTTACCAAAAGGACAGGTATAAGCTGAGGATACCCAGTGGCATCACCTGGAAACAAACCAGGTCCTCCGGTCAGCAGCTTATAGGTCAATTCACTGAACTTCTATGCCACAGAATTTAGAAAATATTTCATAATTAATTATGGCATATGAATCTTAACAATACTGAAAATTTTATGCAGGAATTTTCTCTCCAGGACATGGAATCGCAGGAATCAACATTAAAAATTTGAATTCCATGTATTGATGATGTAAATAAATTATTGGAACTTGAAAAAACTTGAACATAAGGGAGAATCTTGATAGTCTTTAAATCTCAAAAATGGAAAAAAATACTTTATCGAAAATCATTCCACATGAATGGTATCACTCTAAATTAAAGTTTTGGAAATTCTTGGAACCATTCAGACAATCCTAATATTTGACTTTTTTTATGTATCTCCTTATAATTTGCACGAATCTGGTCTAAAGGCAGAGGAAGATATCTTAAGGTCATTAATAATAAAACAAATGTGTTTAGAAGAATAGGTGACAGAAATATAAATTACCAAGTTAAGTGGCATACCCCTCTGATTAGATTAAAACCTTGACATTGTGGAAGGGCTTGTGCATTCATGACCCATAGAGCTCTTAAAATCTAAATTAGATGTCACAGTACAAGTACCTTTGGTTTCCATGATTTACATTATTTGAATAATTTTACAAAAACACACAGTACTAAATACTAAGTATAACTTATTATTTGATGTTGTATACCCGTTGTGTAATCATCTCCTGCCTTACACCATTGTGGTGGCTTGTGGGTACCAGGCAGATAGATAGATATATAGATTTTACCGGAAATAATGAAAACTGAATTTAAACTAATGAACTGATGCACTTTAAAGTTATTGTTACAGAAAAAATGAAGACTATCCAATTTCACAGTAAAAATAACAAAAAAAATATGCACTTTTAAAGAAATAACACAAGGCTTTCGAATTTTGTAGTAGCTATTGATAGTATACGAAGCATCTTTCCAGCTGTTATCATAAATAATAATATAAGTTTGTAAGTGATATAATACCTATGTGTTGATAAAGGATGTAACTGTGTAAAAGTCCCTCCTCAATGAAGAGATTGAATTAAAACCTTTGTGATTAATTTGAGTTTTTAGCAATGTGTTCTTGTTTTTCACTAATTTTTTAAGGGTGGAATTATGGTTTTAGAAGAACACAACTATCATCAAATGAATAGCAGAACATATGGTCTGAAAGTTAAACCAATCACATAGCCAGGATAAACCAAACAAATAAAAATGATTGTCGAAAAATGAATACAGACAAAGATTACTGGTTCATCATCATCTTCTTCTAAAGGGGGAGCCTTGTTGTTGCGGCCATTGATCTCTCTCCAATACCGTTCTTTTCAGTTCATTGTAGGTTGTTACTCTCATAGTGTTTTTTATCATTATCATTAGTATTTCAATCCTAGGATTGGTTTATTTCAGCCCTCCATTCACCTCTATTTTCCGTCAATTCCCTCAATCCCTGATACCTTTTGTGTTTTATGTCTTTCTTAATTTGTCCTACGTACATGTCTCTTGGTCTTCCTCTTGGAATCTTCCCTTCTATTGTATTCCTAATCAATCCATTGTGCCTCAATGTGTGTCCAATCCATCTATTTCTTCTTTGCCGTAGAGTTCTCCATATGGTTCTATCCTCTTCTACTCTTCTATATATTTACTCGTTCCTTACTTTGTCTGTCCATTTAATCCCCAGCATTCTCCTCCAGCACCATGTTTCAAAGGTATGTTTCTATTCTTCGCTGGTCCACTTTTCCAATGTTCCAAGTCTCGGAACCATAGAGTGCCATACTCCAAACAAAAGTCTTGACGAATTGTTTCCTTGTTTCCAGCCTTAGGTTCTTTGAACATAGTAATTGCCTCTTCTTCATGAATGCGTTCTTAGCTTGGGCTATTCTTCGCTTGATGTCGGTCGAACTTCTTCCATCCCATGTTATGCTGCTGCCCAGGTAGATGAAGGATTACACTGGTTCTAGTTTCAATTTATAAATTTCTTCCTTGTCCTTCCTCTTCCTTTTTCCCTATTATTATCCCCTTAATTATATTTTCCAGGAAGTTGTCCAGAGCATGAGAACATGCCCAACAAATTCAATTTTCCGTTCCTCCATCTCCTTTATTAACTTCCTTTCCGCTTCAATATCTCTCAACACTTTTATGTTGTTTTTCTTGTCTGCCCATCTTTTTCTTGTTATTCTTCTCCAAATCCAATTTTCCATTGCTTCCAACTGAGCCTTTTTTCTCTTTCCCAATGTCCAAGTTTTGTATTCATATAGTACTCCAAATAAACATTTTTACAATGGATTTTCTAATTTCCAATTTTATGTGTTTGTTTCCTAAAGATTCTATTTATTTTTATATGCCTTCTTTGCCAAGACTTTCCTTCTTTTCATTGCAGAGGTGCATCTGTTGTCTCTTGTAATTACACTACAATTGTAGCAGCAATCTTCTAGTTGGTTTATAATTGATTCCCCTATCATTAAATTTACAGGGGGTTCTGTCCTGTTTCTAGGCACTATCATAGGTTTCGTTTTCTCCACATTTATTCTCAATTTCCATTTTTTCAAAGCTGTGGACAGGGTTTTGAGCACTCTATTCATATCTTTGGCTGATTCCGCCAGGGTCACAATATCATCTACAAACCTAATGCAGTGTATTTTTCTTCCATTTATCTTAATACCATTTGTTTTATCCTTCATTGTCTTTATATAAGTTAAATAGAGATGGTCAAAGTGGACATCCTTGTCTTCCTCCTTTCTAATCTTTGCTTCTTTCCCCCATCCCTTTACTTCAATATTTGGTTCTAGCAGAGCTGAAATATAAGCTTCCTATCTTTGTAGTCTATTCCTTTTCTCTACATGGTTTCAAACATAAGTTTCCAATCTACAGTTTTTAAGGCTTTTTCCAAATCAATGAAGGTAAGGAAAACCTTCCTGCTCAATTCTAGCCTATACTTTATGATCAAGCACAGTGCCAATATAGTGTGTCTCATTCCTTTACCTTCCCGGAAGCCACATTGATCTGCTCCAACATTTTTCTCCACTTTCTTTTTGATTCTGCTCCCTTTGGAATTAAAATGAACCTTGGAAGCATGTGACAGAATAGCAATTGTTCTGTAGTTCATACAGTCAATTGCTTTCCCTGCTTTTGGTATCATAATAGTTTTTACTTTTAGCAAAGTCTTCAGGTATCTCCCCATTTTCATAACATTCATGCACTATTTTAAAGAGTCTTTCTTTCATTTTATTTCCACGGTTTTTTAACATCTTAGCTGGTACATTATCCACACTTGTCATTTTTCCATCATTTAGTTTTTGGAGGGGACGCTCAAATTCCCACTTCATGATGGGGGCCCATTCTTCATTCCTGCTTTCTCTTTACTTTCAATATCATGTATTCCTCCATTTATTCTTTCATTTCTCACACACTTCTTCATTATCTACTAACAACCTTCCCTCTTTGTTATTAATCACTATTGACCTTATTCTCAAATGATAATGTAGAGGTTTGATTTTCTGATAAGTTAGATCTTGTTTCCCTGCTTGGATATGGACTTCTATTTCCTTCACTCATAGTTTTGTTCACCTCTCCTTTTCTTCTCTACATTTGTCTCTTATCTTACTCTTTACTCTCCTGTATTCTTCCACATCCTTCATTGCTTGTAGTGCTTACTTCTCTATTACTCCTCCTCACTTTTTTTCTCTCTTATCTCTCTCTCTATCTATGGATTTATATTCATCAAATTATGCCGTATTACTAAAGCGGTGTAATTAATGAGTTATTTGTTGCATTGTTGTTTAGTTAAACTATATATTTGGTTGCCTTGAAGGAAAATATGGAATTCTCAGCACTAATGACTATGAGGGAAATGATAACAGAAATGCAAGTAGAATTATCTACATTGATTACTTGCAAAAAGGACAAACAATCAATGGAGAGTATTATGAATCATTACTACAAAGGTTGAGAGAAGTAATCAAGAAAAACCATCCTCATTTGGCAAAGAAAAAAATTCTATTCTATCAAGACTATCATGGGTGCACACCTGTGATTAATCAAAGTGCATTAAAGTTGAAATTATCACCCCAGAGTCATGGCCACCAATTTAAAGAAGTAAACTTTCAGCAATAGTAAAAATTTCAAATTTTTGCTACAGGTGACACAGATACCAGACATCTAATAAATATACAGACAGGTGTACCTCTGATACGATGTAACCATATAAAGACAAGTTTATGATAATAAATATAGCACAAATTACAGCAAATATACTTTCCTTAGACTGCCTAATTCATGCCAACTTAAGGCTCCCATAGAGGTCTTAATCAAAAAATGCTAACTAAAACAAAAATACCTAAATATGCATATTCATTTGCAAACATTTTTGAGTCATTCATAAAATGTACTGCTTTCTTCAGGTCAGCAAATTTAAAGGGTATAAAAAAGTATTATAAAATAGATTTTGATGTTGAATTAAACCTATGTAATCAGCAGTTTATGTATTTCAATGATGCAACAATACAACAGGGGTAGATTAATAATTAATTTTTAATTTTGACTTAAGAAAACCTCTTTCTGATCTTAACTTACCCTGTGCTGATTGGTTTTAAGTCTTTCTTGCAATGCAATTACAGCTTTCCAATGTTGTACCTGTTTTTCCTTTACATTTTTCTCCTGCAATCTGAAATCAAAACAATGATATATATTTAATTATATTTTTTCATACGCACATGTAATACAAAATATAAAACTGATCATACATCAGTAAGTGTAAGTCAATACTATTGGATTTGATGGGGATTCTACATTTTTCTTTGAATATTTCATTACATCAATTGACATGGGAAAATTCCTGTAGTTAAGGATAGTAGTACGGCAGTGAAACTCTCAGAATGTAGCTCCTCCGATGGCAAATGCAGAAAATGTTATGATGGCAAACAGAGATAAAGCCACCAGGGAAGTTTAACAGGCTCACTTGCCATAAGTATTACGAAAATATTTTATGTTAACAGAATATGGAGTGAAATGCATAATAAGAGATTTTAACAGACAACAAGATTTTTAACTAAGAGATTTTAACAAGCTTAATAAATATTATCCTTTCCCCAAGTAAAAATAAAAACTGATATCTCTATCTTTGTTGAATCCCAGCATTTACCCTTTTGCAGATAAATTTAATACTGAAAAATAGAACCTACGCATAACCTATGCATAACCTACGTGATAAAATCAATTAAAAGACTTTATATAATAAAGATTCATGAAAAAACTGCAAAATTTGTTTTAACAATGACATTTCTGATTATATTACAAATAGTTACTAGGCAAAGATGAATTAATTTAATTTTTATCCTAATAAAAACAACTTACTTAATGACCCACTCCAATGCCTGGCCAAGTGAAACAGGTCTTCCACTTGCATAATTAAAATCCAGCTGATGTGATAGATAGCTGGTGGCTTCAAGTAATCTATTAAACTCACGCTCTACCATTTCATCCTTATCTTTTGGAACCTGTGAATCAAAAGATAGTTTTTGTCAATAATACATTTGTTCCTGTGCACATACTTATCAAATTCATGACAGGAACAATGAAAATGGAATAAGAAACATTTGACCCTAAGTTATGTGAAGAGAGAGAAAGGCTTCTCTAATGCTGTATTTCTGAATATAACACTTTTAAAACCCTTATGGTTAATTTGATGAATTAAATGAAAACAGTTTATTACAAATCTCAGAAATTGTATTCACCAGGGGTTTGCTAACTTCAGATTTCACAAGTGTATTGGATGTCCTGCATATTCAACGCCACAGTTTTACATACCAGTTTTCCAGGGAATATCCTCAGTTTTCTAAGGTGCTCCATATTCCCAAACAAGCAAAAGTATGGATAAATGTGGGTCATGGCATAATGATTTTTGACTGCAGGTTTCAGAAATGACAAAGAAGACGTTTGTAGTTCCATTGTGATATTGAGCAAATAACATAATATCCTGCTCTTTTCCAGAAGTATGTAGGAGTGAATTTGTGAAAATATCAAGTAATCATTGGCTACACAAACCTGATATGAAATAATCTTGTAATTAAAAATTACTAAGAGTGAACCCTACCCCTGGGAAACACGGATTTCCGTGGAAATGAAACAAATATTCTGAAAAAAAAATGGTAATTTATGGGAGAGGAGTGAACGTGCATGAGACTGCTAATGCCGTAGGCATCCCCAGTGAATAGGTACATCATATTTTGTACCACATCTGGACATGAGGAAGCTATCTTCAAGATGATTGCCATGTTTTCTTACATTTCATACATTTTACATTACATTTACAGTACACGAAAAATGAAATTACAGCAGTCAGGTGTTTCAGTGAAATCTGCAGGACATTATACATCATTTGATCACTGCGGATGAAACATAGATACATCACTATATGCTGAAACCGAGAAACATTCCACCATATCCATGCAGTCCCTCTTGTAAGGATGCACAACCACTGCCAGAGAAAACAGCACCCTATTCCAAGTAGTGTTGCCATTCAGGTATGTGAATAGACACATTTTGTTAGGCTAACAGGATGACCTTATTAATTCATAAAAAGTTTCCCAATTACTACCACAAAAAATGGCTGATAGGAGGTTTTATTTAAATGAGGAGTGAGAACAATTGCACTATTTGGAAGGGATCAACAAATTGGAGCAGTGTTGGACAAACTACATTAACATAAAAGGAGACCATTGAAAAATGAAAATGGTTTATCCTTAAAATTTAGTTATTTCATTACACTTTATTAAGTTTTATTTATGCCATGACTATTCTACCCATTCTCATGTATACTTTGACTCATTAGTAAGACTTATATCACATCACTCACCGTGTTTCCATTTGATTCATACAGTGGGCACTTCTGACGGATCTTGTGGAGCTCCATACTAATCTGCTTTGATAAAACAGTGACAGGATTGCCGCCCAGGCCAGTTACTACCATCGCACCAAGGTCAGCAATATATGATGATTTACGGAAGGTGGCAATTCGACCACCAACTCGATCCTAAGGAATAAAGACAAACCAACTTATGATTTAGCCAATTGAACAAAAATTTATCAGAAGCTAGAGAAATTTTACCATAAGGTATTTTAAGGAGATTGAAAACATCTGGACATATACTGAGCTGGCCATTTTCAAATATGGACATTGGTGGTCATAGATCATGCTGAAAATCTATCATGTAAATATAAAAATGAATTGTGCAATAAAGTCCAAGAGTTTTTAATGAAGAAGGATATCATTAAATAGTAGCTTATAATAGCATCATCAATAGAGATCACAATCATTATAGGGCCAAACTCCTGGTCATCATTCTAACATTAAGTGTCTCATACATTTGAATTTTAACATTCCAGAAATTGCAGGTGCATTACCTACCTTTCTAATGGTAGTTGTAGTTATTAGGGGAGGCAACATAGGACATTTAAGGCCATTTGAGGCATTTAGGCATGGTGGGTACTTCGGTAAAAGTACAATTAGAGGGACAAGGATATTTTTCAGTGAAATAGAGGAAATATGGAGGGAAACCCAGAGTTAGAATTAGCCAAATCTTAATTAAAGGCACAAAAGGGTCCACAATCAAATGTCCCATCCAATGGACACTGTACTCCACTTGAAGTGCTCTCCACACAACACCTAAAGTAGGGAGACACCAATCCATCATACCAACCCGAACCCCCCCCCCCCCCTTTCTCACCTAAACAGTCTAGAAGTAGGGTATATAAAGGTACACTAAATGAACAAAATTACTGTTCTTGAAAACTTACACATCTTTAAGCAATTTCAATTATTTGCAATGACTCTAACTAAAAAATTAATTTAAGAAAATTGGCAAGAGCAGCTCATTTCCATTATTTTACCATTAGTGCAGAAGTTGAGAGGAATTGTCTAGCAAAGTAAAGTCATGTACAGCAATGTTTATAGACTTAGGCAGTGATTCAATCATTTGGTTTTCCAGCTTGGCTTTACAGGGAACACATTGTGGCTCAATATTTCATGTATTTATTGCAGTGTCTTGGTAGACACTGCAATAAATACATGAAATATTGAGCAGTTGAGAGTAGTATGTAATATACTATCCACAAGCATGATAGTGGAAGACAGTGGCCTGACTGGTCACATAATCTCCATAACAGACATTGGAATCCAGCGGTTATCAAGTAGAGAAAAAATTAATAATCCTTACAGATGCCCCAGCATGGATTTTCTGTCTGCCACAATCACTCCAAGCAGAACAAAAACTTCATTCAAAACCTTAGCATAATGCCTATAATGTACTGTTGAGAGGGGAGCTTCGAGGAAAAAAGAATTATGGAAAAATGAAGCAAAAGAAAGAACTGCAAGCCTTTTCCATCTTGCTCTTTAGACCAAATTCTGAGGATGATAAAAGCTGAGACACATTTTTGCACAGTAAAAAAGTTGTTGCATGCATTCCCAAAAGACAAGCTTTGACGATTACTATCAGAAAGTTTGTATTAAGTACATATTATGATAACAACAGTGAATAACTACATATGCCAAAACAACAGGATAATGAAGGTGAAGACTTGAGAACATAAGACAGACAAAACCAGATAGAGTTATTGGGGAGCACAGTGTGTACTACTTTGGATTCTAAACAAAGTTTTTTACTGAGATTTCTAGTCCCAACTGATGTGTAACTCATGAGTCGACAAAACTCATGAAATGGCCAGAAAATTTCAAACAAGGTTATGGTATTTATCACCCCATATTGTCTTCCCCTCAGGTGAACAGTGAATGCAATGGCAACTGCTAAAGCCAACAAAATAAGAGTGAAAGTTAAGTAATAAGACATGGGGCTGCAGACATTGTACCGGCTACTACATTCTTCTCAAAACAGATCACCAAAATGAGTTTGACAATGTTAAAATAAGTAGCAAATATTACTATGATTCTGAAGAAACTCGAATATGGCATAAGTAAAATGCTAAACCTTAAATTCTTCTTAAGCAGCCAACTCAAGAGCCATCACAGCATAATGTAGGATGAACAGAAAATAAAAACTGCAGTATCTAAAACATGATTATGCAGAAATGTTGGATAAATATACCCACAATTACAAGCCTCATAAAATGTGAATATGAAAAATAATAACTACACTAGCAGTTACTTGCACAATACCATTTTAAAAAGTTTCCAATCTGATGTTTTTATATTAATGATGTGGCATTGATGACATTATAAGATTCTGCATAAAGTAGGACATCGGATATTAGTAGTATTTTTCACATTTTATTTAAGTTTACTTGGGTTGTTTGCTGAATTCAATTTTTTATGGTAATTTAGGTTACCTGCATGTGTTACATAAATTATTACTATTAATTCAAGTGGGCAGTATATTCCATGCAGCTTTGATTAATGTTTTGAAGTTTTAATTCCACTTACATGAACAAAAATGCTCAAATGTTTCCTTATCACCCCTCATTTTTTAACAGGGCAACTTCATTTAAAACACAATGATTGGTCAATATCAAAATTTACTAATTTTACAATAAATATGACTTTCATTCCATAGGCAGGGCAGATTACAAAAGGAATCACCACAAAAAAAATAAAAACTGAGTGCACTTTATCCTTTCTAAGTGTCAACAAAAGTGTTTCCAATTATTTACTCTTTAAATTTGAGTAACATGACAAAATGTTATCATCCAATAGAACAAAAAATGTTTCTCACTTCTTAATTTCACATACATGACAGTTCAACTTATTTAATACATGCTTCATCAGAATAATATTGTGTACTACTCATTTGTGGTTTAAAGAGGATAACTATAAATTTATATAAAATTAACTAATGCTGGATTGAGGTAGTTCACAGGGTAGAGTGGTGGACCCCTGGCAGATCTGAGTTTGATTCTTGGTGATGCCACTGGGTACCCTCAGTTATATTCCCAAGCTATGTGATATTTTTTCTGGGAAACCACAGATGGCACAGGGAAATGAATTGAACTCCCTAGCCTGATTTGTGAATTTCACGCACTGTGTAGAACTTGGTATGAGGTGAACTTTTGAGCGTTTTTGATGATAAACTTTAGATACTTTTTGGCCTAATCCGAGTATTTCTCATAAATTCTAGCCTGAAAAATCATTGGGTGCCTCATGAGCCAGGATGTAGATGGTGTATATTTGCAATTTGCATATCAAATTCCAAACTTAAAAAATTCTGCTCATTACTTTTTTTTTCTTCAAAAACTCTTCTTTTGCTCATATTTTTATGAATTTTTGAAGAGATTGGGTAAATACAGAATTTTCCTGATTTTCCCAACTGGGTTATCACCCTGTTAATATATACCACGTGTGTACAGAACTTGTATAGACTTGTGTATAGAAAATATTTTAAAATACATATATTTCACAATTTCAAAATCTACAGAAAAGGCAGTATGAATTTTATTGATAATTGATCATAGAGGAATTCAATTATGCAAAGTTAAAACAATATTTTAACCCCAAATTTGATAAAATAACCCCGAATCTTATGTCCAATGTGTGACACTCATTTCCCAGACTGAAATAAATGTTTAATTAATTCTTTCAAAACTATTCTTTTAGGAAATAAAGCAAGAATCATAAAAATATGCACACCCTAGATTCTGTTAAATCAATGGATAACTCACTGGCTAATTCAGAGGTCACATGACCTAAATCCAAGCTTTAGCATAAACATGATAATGCCCTATAATGCACTTTCATGACCCCAGTTCTATGTTACAGCACAACCTTGGCTCTCAAAGCATGTCAAAAATTTACTCTCCATTCATTTGTATTATGTTTACTCAGTATTTATTTTATTAAGAACACAATGTATACATCCACTGTTCTTTATTATCGTACAACTAGTTTCAACGCTTAGGCATCATCATCAGGTACTTCTTGTCACAAGGAAGAAAATCCTATAGCCAATAAAAGTAATGAAGAAGAACTCCATGGATTGAATTGGAGTTCTTCTTCATTATTTTTATTGGCTATAGGATTTTCTTCCTTGTGACAACTTGTTCAACAGCCAATAGCTCCACATCCTCTATCTCAGGTACTTCGCCTAATCATTGAAACTAGTTGTATGATAATAAAGAACAGTGGATGTATACATTGTGTACTTAATAAAATAAATATTGAACATGAACTTCCACAATAAAACAATAGAAAGCATGTTTACTCAGGCCCACTAGGTACCTATTTAACAAACCTTAAGCAGCAGTAGCAACTAAAACTTAAAGAAACCATTATCCTGAATAACTTCATAATATTAATGGAACTCTACTTGAAGAAATGAATATCATGGCAGCACATATGCCCATTAAAAATAATGAAATATCACATTGAATTTGTTATGACTGCCAGGATAGTCAGTCAACCAACTGCAAGCAGGGCTAATTTGGTGATAAATGTTCACAATGCAATTTCATGCAGCTCAATGTCTTAAGTGTGATACATTGGGCACATTTGTGAAGTCTTAACAGGTCACCACTTTGGTTAGTAATGAATATAACTACTATTATGAAGAAGAACACTATAATAAAGCAGAGGCAGAATTTCAGAGGCAGAGTAGCAGGAGTGGAATTCCTCTGCATTATATCCAGCTATTATAATACGTGGACCTCTGGGGAACGAATCAAAATTATGAGCATCTAAAGAATATTTATACAGAAATCA
Source organism: Hetaerina titia (assembly GCA_037158775.1). Taxonomy (NCBI): domain Eukaryota; kingdom Metazoa; phylum Arthropoda; class Insecta; order Odonata; family Calopterygidae; genus Hetaerina; species Hetaerina titia. Next base: position 81,381,728 of record CM073768.1, on the reverse strand, counting down.
GGAACTCCCTTTAAAACCAGTGGTATTATAACAAAACTGCTTACCCTGGCTTCCAAAACCACAACTTCCATTCCAAATTGTTGCATTTGTTGAGCAGCAGCTAGGCCAGCAATTCCAGCTCCAATTACTATTATTTTTCCATGTTTCTTAACTGGCAATGGCTGCTGGTAAATGGAATGGTCCATAAATAGTACAATTTTTATATTCGATCCAATAAAAGAAATAAATAAAACTGTAGTAACAACTATCTAATGTCTAACATTTCAAATAAGAAAATTATTACTATCCAGTTACCAACTTTTAGTTACTCAAAATTTCACAAGGATGTATGCTATGTAAATTAAAACTTTGGATTTGTTATTTACGTTAAAAGTTCTAAGACAGTTTTCATAAATCAACTTGAAAAACAAAGTGATAACCAAGCCTGAAGTAAATTTCACAATAGAAATCTTTAATTATTGCACAGAATAAACATTAAATTAAGCTTTAACGTTCTTGAAAATTCATATGCTGGAAAATGCCTACATGAATCAGGGAATATATCTGCACTTTTTATCACACAAGAATGCAGTAATGTGCGTGATTGGTTAAAAATATTTTTTTAAATATTGGCTTACTTCTGTAACACCCACTATAGTAACTCATTAGTTAATTCTACTCAAGAGCCTGCTAAAGTAAGAAGTAAGTGCATTTGCTGGATGACCACATCTAATGACAGCAATTAAATATCAATTATTTCAATAGTGCTACATTTACTTCACATTTTAATCTTATAAGTTTTCTTGTAAGTGTTCTTATAAGTCTTCTTGTTTATCTACAAGTCTATAAATTAAAATGACTTAAAATAAATAAAAATAAGTAAAATACCTTAAAGAAGGAATTACCTTCATTCGCTTGAATATGCCAAAATTTATGTATCCATGCCGCTCCAGAAATGCGTGAATGCGCATAACAAGAGGACCATCACTGTTGTATGGTGGTTCAATCTGAGGCAGAACATTTTCAAACAAAAGCTGTTGCTTTGGATTCTCCAGCCAAAGTTGTAACTGAAATACAAGTAGAAATAAATTTGAGGAGTCTTCAATGGTTCAATCACTTTCAATACTTGAAATTTTCCATGATGGCACTGAAAAATGGCCTTTCCTGTGCATATTAATAGACGAGGAGGCAGTTCTTTTTAGCTGTTTTAAATTTGCTTTAATTCTTTATCACAGATTTTTTCATCAATTCAATGACTGATGATAAGTAAGGGAAGAAAGGATAACAGTCGAGTTGAATGAGAGCTTTGGTCTAGGAAATTTAGGAATGTTAGTCATAATGAAACTTTTAGAATAAATACCATCTGTTCTGAATGCTTAATTTACAGGTATACACTGAAGCTGATTTAAGTTACTCTACCTTTTGTCTACTTCACAATGATGCTGAGGAAGTTACTGAGGAAAGAATTTTATAAGAACTGCTCCAATTTCGTTATTATTAGTCAACTACCAAAAAAATGAAGTCAGGTATTACGTAGACATTCTTATACAACTTGTATGACTAATATTAAGAAATTAATTTGTGCCAAAATAAAAAACAGAGGAAAAATACATTCCGTTCTTTATTTAATGAATATGAACTTCAACAAAGTTGAGCCAGAAACACAAATACAAAATACAAATTACTTCATATTCAATTATGGTCAACAATAACAATTCATAATTCACTGATTGCAACGGCCATTGCCATAAGGCCTTCACTTATGAAACAGTACCCCATTATATAAATAAATATATTACTTCCACAGTTAATACACTTAAGTAAAAATTAAAAATGAAAAAAATAGTATTTCACATGTAGTTAGAAAACTCGATCCTGTCTAATGAATGCAATGAGATTTGAACAAATTGCATTCCATTGATGGTTGAAACACAATAGCATAACAAGGTTGAACCCAACTGCATCGGTCATCAATCAAAGTTCACCAAACAATTAAGCTAAAAATAGCCCTCAGGTCAATGACAAAGTATGGCCAATCTATCCTAGTTACACCAATGTATATGGCACATCACGTATACAAACCTGACAGACAGACAGACCTCTCAGTGAATTACTTTCAAGAAGTAAATGCATTGGCCAACACAGCATTTTCTCCCATTGAAATCATTTATGATTCTAGCATTTTGCATTGAGATTATGAGGCCTTTTGCGTACTTGGGTGAGAAGAAATTATAATTTCTCAACAGCAAATTAAACCCATGACCATATGTCAATTGAAAAATTAGTTTAAAAATGGTTATCACAAATCCTAGATTAATAAAATGCAAATACAAATGATAGAGCTCACCAAACGGTTTCTGATATGTAGAAATACTTTCTGGGTCTGTGGGGGGCCTTGCGTGACATCAGGAAAACAAGCAGCTTCTGTAGCAGTCATCTTATCAAATGGAAGGCGACTCTGAAAGGCAGCTCCTTCCAAACCTATTTACATATTTAGAAAGTAGTTAAACATACAAGACACCTAATAAGGAAACTTTATTTGTTGATAATAAATTTCTAACAAAATGATGAAGTTATTCCAATACTTCTGAATTATAATATAATTTATCATTCATCGATTTTAAATACGGAAATTGCCATTATATGAAACAATATTCCATTTTATATTATATATATATATATAAATATGTAAATATATGTATGTATGTATATTTATGTGTGTGTATATATATAAACCATAAACACATTATTCAACCCGAAGGTTGGTTTGGTAGGTGATGGTAGAGTTCACCCAGTACAAAGCCCAGCAGCGTGCGAAATTCACACATCAGGGTAGGGGGGGGCAGTTCCTTTCCCTGTGCCGGTTATGGTTTCCCAGGAAGATCTGGTACCCGAAAAACTACATAGATTGGGTGGAGCTGCAGGCGCTCAGAGTGCCTTGCCCGGGAATCGAACCCGGGCCCTCCGGTCAGTAGTCCAATGGTCTACCCCCTGGACTACCACAACACAGAAAATATTATCTATTGTTTTTACTGCAACAAAAAATTACCCACATTTAAAAAATAAACTTAAGTTTAATTCAAAATAATAGTCATACTCAATATTATAGAAATAAATGTTTGCAGGGGGGGTTTTAAATAGCGAAAAACAACAGAGCAACACACAATAAAATAAATAAGGGGACTGAGTGGGAACACTTAACAGAAATACCTTAGTAAAATTGAGGACTAAGAGTGGAAAATCATGGACATTTTCGGAAGAGCCAAACAATTAGTAAGATAACCGAGATAAAAATAAAGGGAGAGAGACCATTTAGATGGTTAAGGACAGAATGGAAGAACATGAAAAAGAAATATATTTAAGTCCGGCCAAAGTTTATGGAGGAAGTAGTAATTAACATATTGAATGTGCCTTCTAAGTGGTGATTCAACAGAGACAAAGGTCTCTTCAGGAAATTCATTTAATAAAAAAAACATCCTGAACTTAATTGCATTACCAGTGGGGTCATCTTGCTCTGAGTCGGGTTCTACTTCCTCTTCTTTATCTCCTTTAGGCCCACCAGCACTGGTTTCTCCGGCTACCCCTGTAACAGGAGCAGGATGAGGCGCAGAAGACGGATTCAAAGTCGTCACCACAGGAGATGCTCCAGAAGATACTCCCGATTCTTTCTTGCTCACATTATCAGAAACTGCTACTGATGCAGCGGCAGCGCCGCTTTTTTTATCCGGGGTATTACCTCCGGACGCCCCTCCTACTGCAGAAGCCTTCGTCTTATCGGATACTTCTGCCTCATCTTCGTCCAATATTGAACTGTACTTCTCCTCCATCTCTCTGTACTCAACCTCCAGAAATAAAGCACAAACATCTTACCGTTACATGGAATTAATTGAATCATTAAATAACTAATCCTGTACACTAATTGCACTCAGAGGTAACCATCGCAATATGGGTGGGTAATTTATTTTCAACGTGCACTTCATTCATCGTTTGATTTATTACACTTCTCATTTATAATAATTCACATATACAGTTTGACTTGGTTTTTTTGCAGGGGAAACAAGCAAATCTGATTCGCAATACAATTTACAAAGTTTAAGCAAAAACTGAATCATTTTAATGGACATCAAAGTATTGTTTGCGGTGCCGATTCCAATCTTCGCGCTATAAACATCATGGCATGATCACAGCGTCTTGAATGAAATCTTTAAAAAGTTGTATAAATTACCACTTTTTTAAATGAAAGTAATGGGAAAATAATAAAAAGACATTTTTAAAAATTAATTTAAAACTAAAACTTACCCTGGCCTTCTTTCTTCGGCTCATTTTGTTAGATTTAAGAGAACACAACAACCTTCACCGGACTTCGCTATTTCGTGATTCAGTTTTCTTTGCAACCGGTTCCGAAATGTTTTCTGAGATGGCGTATGATGTCTGGCGCGGCGTTGAGTTCTGAAAGGGAGACAGGCAAGCAAGTTCCACCAACTATTGCAAAATATATTTGTTTCATTGTGAACGAGTGTCTATGAGAACTAGCACGACCGTAGCCGACAACATTATCAGAAGGATTATTCAGAATATTCCAAATGCCTTATGGTATTGGGGTATATCATCAATTACTTTTAATTACAAATGACGTAACAATCAACGAATTATAGAGATCGGAAGTCGCTCATCGAAGTAAAAATCTACTTTTCTGAAAAGTGTAACTTTTCATTTTGAAAATATGCCTGTTGTAGTAACTGAGGTAGTTCAACTTTTCCTAAAAAATTTTTCATGAGAAATTAATAAAAAAACTTAGAAAGGGAAGAATGCCACAATGAAGTGTTTGAAACTGCCCGTAGTTTAGCTGGACGAAAAAAAAGGTTGTTGCATTTTAGATTTTTCCAAATCAAAATTCTGCAAATTAAAAAAAAAGAATTTAGGTTAAAATTTAACTTTTATAAATTCAAGGCAAAAAGTGACCAATTTGTGCTCAGTAAACGTTCAATAAGTAGAATTGTATTGTAGAGCATGTTAAAAGATATTAATTACGTCGTATTAAAACTCGTGAACACCCAGGATAGTATTTGGGCCTGTATAACCTTTTAAAATTAATATTATGTACTTTCACTCAGAGAGAAATAGAGTTTCTAACGAGACTGGCTTGGGTTTATCAATATTCTTTATTGAAATTCGCGTCGAGTTATCTTAGGAATTGACTTATCAAATATTTGACGCTATAGATGTTTTTCTTTCCACTAGACTGCATTTTACTTCGAAGATACTTCGGACATTACCATGGAGATAACGTGCGAGTTCGAATTGCCGTAAACCTTTTTATCGACCCTAAATGTAGATGTGCTTTCGTAGATGAATGCTATAGAAAAATCAGGTCCTGGTCACCATACTTCCGGACAGTAAGTACCGGCTTTTCTTGCTGCACATCGGCCCTAGTCGTATCAATGCAGAAAAGTTTTCCACATTTCCTTTTCCCATTTCTTTTATTTTGTCATATTATTACTTTACTCAATGGAGAGAAATCTAACGGACATCTTTTCAATTTATACAAAAGCTTAAATCTGTAATTTAACCTTCGCTCCATGAGTGATTCCCAGCCTAGCTGCTCCAATATTTTGGATACCACTAAGTTTATCATAACAACGTTTTACAAATCTAGCTCCTCTTCGCTGCACGCGATCTAATCCAAAGGAGAAGTCACGTCAATACAATTAGAGAGATCAAGTGTAGAACAGATAGATTTAAGATGTCATTTTTTCCACGAATTATAGGGAATCATAACATTTTCCGACCGCGGTAGTGTCATGTTTGGGTAAAATTTAGTCTGGTATGTATTCACCCCCTGCCACTCACCCTAGCGGTGGCTTGCAGGGTACATACTATAAATTGAAAAAAAGAAACGCAGGGATTGTGTCCATCCAAAACCTGCCTTAAACGGAAGACTACCGAATTGTAATTATAAAACAGCTTGTTAATGACGTGATAGCGCTAAAACCACCCGGATAAGCGGTTAATGAACACCGGTAAAAAAGTACATTGGATTTAATTTAGTTCTTCGAATACTGTGGTAAAAATCCATTTTCGTCATAATACTGCTAATGACACTCGTTATTGATTTTCTTCAACATAATTACGAACGTTATTAATTTCATTATTATTCGCAACATCTCGTTTAACCGTGCCCTTCGCTCAGCGTTCGGTCTCATAAGCACACAGTACGCATGATGCAAAATTTCGCGTATCAGATAAGATGCTTCCCCTTTCCTTAAACAAGCCTAATTGAAATTCCTCACAAAAGTTTTCAAACATGCTTCTCCAGTGTTTGGTGGTTTTGTTAATTTAATTTCTTACTCTTGTTCAACACGTTTGCCATTTCTAGGTTTAGCAAAGTGTGTACTTTCTTAATCTTAGGCATGCAATCTGGAATCCACGCTGTTGTTTCCACAGGTTTCCTTCAACGTACAGACTCATTTGCAGCCTCCGATATGCCGCTCAAACATCACATCTTGCATCTTTCTTCTGCGATAGTCTCCTGTTTCCCGAGCAGTTCTCAATGTCCCCTTGAGTGAAATTCTCCGTTTGGTTCGCTCCGATTCCCTGTCTGTCATGTGTACATTGTCACTTTTTTCGGGTTCTAGAATTTAGTTTGGTCTTTCATTGGTTTTAACTGATTGCGATCATCATTGAATACCGATTCCTGACATTTTTGAAGTTCTTTTCCGTTTAATCCCATGTCTTGCCGTTAACAGAATGAAATTAATTAAGTATTTCTGATTTACCTACGCATATGTGGCAATTATTTTGCAGATTGTGATTGGTGTGTTTGGTGCAAAATGTGTTTGACATTGATGAAGTCTCACGGAGGGATTTCATTACACTTCTCCTTTGTTTCATGGCCCTGGAATTGTTACAATTTTTTCTACTAGGACCTCTCCTTTGATCGTATTCCAGTTCTTCAGAATGATTAGTTTTTCTTATACTTTACAATTTTTTATTTTTTCTGCGGTGACATCACACACATCTCCTTCCTCATTATTAACGCAGTCAGTTTCCAGCACGTATCCTTATATAACTGCTGCTTACGCGATCATTGTCTGTGTTCCCCATGGCAATCCTCGAGTATGTATCTCATAAAGCTCTCAGTTCACATTTCAGTATCATTCTTCGAAATTAACATGTACCTTCTATTTTTGTAAGCATTTTCATAAAAGCTCCGTAAGTTGTTTGAAAATTAACTTTTGAACTATTTCGTTTCGTCGGTCAATTTTATAAGAATTTAACTTCAAACAAACCAATTTATAAAAAAATGAGGAATTATTATAGATTTAAAACTGTACGTTCAGGTTCTAAGATCTTCTAACTTCTTTCTAACAAACTACTTGAACCTGTAAATTGAAACTTTTATCACTTCTCAACGTAATCTCCATGTAGATGTACACATTTTTTATTACGTCAACGCAATGAATCCAGAACGCTTCTGTACATGCCCCCTGCCACAAACTTTCCCGGTGGTTTGCAGTGTATTATGCAGATGGAACCCTCATGCCAACTGGACAAACCGGCTGGACCATGGTCGAGACTCCTTAACTTCGTTGCCCCACGTCGTTCGGCCTTAGTCGAACTGCTGCAACGACGGCCATATATCGTTACTATCCATGATGCCATCACGGCCATTCTCTCTAAAATGGTGAATTTCGGAGAATATTCAACCACGCAGATGGGAAAACGAATAATTATGTTGTACAAAAGGAACGCAAATTTAAGTATTGCAAACGCTTCGCAATTTAGCGCGAGCTATAAGAACCCTGTGAACTTTATAGTGCAGCTATCTATGCAACGTTTTTTACGAAGAGCTTCTACGCATTTGAAGCACAACCAAATCTGGCTATGTACTTCCAGACCTGGGAAATATTTGGGTGATCATAGAACTTGGACGCTCCTCATAATTTTCCTCATCATGCCAATGCCCTGTGTAAGCAGTTGTTAACTGTAGTAAATAATTATAATGGTGAACAGTTAATTAATTGTACCAATTTGAGCAGAAGCTACTCCTCAAAAAAAGTTACACATGTTGAATAAAATTTGACTATTTTAAAAAGATACTTCCATTTTCCATCCCGCTATTTTGTAAGTGTACAGTAGTCCCTTTATATTTTGTATTGGTGGGTTTTGTCTCGAACATATACTTCAACATTGCTTGTTACTTCCATCACTTATGTAAGCGTTCATTATTATGACCATGTACCGACATTTGTTCTAATAATTTTTATTTTATTTAACGCATAGTATGTTAGTGTTGCAAAAATTATTTTACTATCGTAACAGTTTTGAACTGTTGAGGTCGTCGAGGATTGGTCGTTCCCAAGATTGGTTGACTGCAGCCCTCCATCCTACCCTATCTGATGCTAATTGGCTTACTTCCTGGTATTTTTGTCAATTGTACTTTCTTCTTTATTTTTACCATGTATTTATCCCATTATTTATCGTGCAGATTAGAGGAGCTTGATTTGTAAAACGTTGTTATGATAAACATATTAGCGTACCCAAAATATTAGACGTGCGAGGCTGGGAATCACTCACGGAGCGAAGGTTAAATTACAGATTGAAGCTCTTGCCTAAATTGGAAGGAGATCTCTTTAGCAGAGATATTGAAAATGTATTATTACCCCATCGTACTACGGTGGGATCACGTCAATAAAATTGGAGAGATTAAGTGTAAAACAGATAGATTTAAGATGTAATTTTTTCCACGAATGACAAGGGATCAGAATAACATTGTCCGACCACGGTAGGGTCATGTTCGGGTAAAAATTAGTCTGGTGTATATTCATCCCCTGCCACACACCCTAATGGTGGCTTGCAGGGTATTTAAATAAAATTAAAAAGTCCCTTGACCTTCCTCTTGGGACTTATCCCTCTATTTTTCCTTCTATTATAATCTTCACGAATCCTTTGTGCTACAGGATGTGGCCAATCCATCTGGTTCCTCTTTTCTCTGTGGTGTTCCATAAGGTCCGTTCTTCGTCTATTCTTCTGTTTACTTCTTCATTTCTTATTTTATCCGTCCATTAGATCTTAAGTATCCTCCTCCAACAACAAGTTTCGACGGCTTCTAGTCTTTTCTGGTCTACTTTTCCGATGGTCCATGCTTCTGATCCATAGTGGTTGCTCCATATGAATGCTTTCACGTATTGCTTCCTCGTCCGTAGTTCTATCTTCTTTGAACACAGCAGTTGTCTTTTCATTGTGAATGCTCTCTTAGCTTGAGCTATTCTTCGTTTAATGTCTGTAGTACTTCTTCCGCCCCATGTGATGGTACTTCCGAGAGAGGTGAAGAAATCCACTTGCTCTAATATTTTTCTTTCAGGGTGACCAGTGTATTCCGCTTCTCTCTTCCACATATTAGGATCTTAGTCTTCGTATTGTTTATGTTCATGTTGTATCTTTGTAGAACTTGATCCGATACGTTTAGTGACCTTTGAAGATCCTCCTGTTTTTCTGCTATCATTGCAGTGTCGTCGGCGAAGCGTAGCATGTTTATCTCTTCTCCATTGATACTAATTCCGTTTCATCCGATGCCTTATGCTTCTCTTATTGCCTCCTTCAGGTACATGCTGAACAATGCAGGTAAGAGGTTGCATCCTTGGAGAGGATGCTCGTTCTAATGTCTTCCATGTTTCAATTAAAAGTTTTTCTAATGGAAAAAATCTACAAATACTGCCACGTATAGCACACTTGGTGCCACTTTTTCCACGTATTTGCAGGCCGTATTGAACAGAGAGCTAATCGAGATTGGAAGGCACTTGGCGGATCCCATTACAACACTTTGTAATGAGCAATTATACGCCCATCATTCCCTTCTCCTTTCCGAAAAACTGACCTCGAGGGTAAACAAACCCAACGGTTCAACGTACTCATTTGCATCTACGCCATGACCAAATCCCATGAAACCTCATAACCAAAACACCATTCTTCCGTTTTGTTTTCTCCTTCCTCGACCACCGACTTTCACTTTCGAAAAATCCCCCGACCCAACACAGCCACCCCTCTCCCCGAGGGTAAACAAATCCAACGGTTCTAAGTAACCATCCGCCCTTCCCCACCCCCCAATAAACCCAGACCAAACTCAATGCTTAGTCATAACCAAGGCGCCACCTCCTCTTCTTCCTTTAACCAAAAAAGCCACGACCACCAACTTTGAAGACCCAGAAAAGCCGCCCCCATCCACCTTCATCTTCCCCCTCTCCTCTGTTCGATGGGATGATGCCGCAAGTCGGTGAAACGCGTTGTACTGTGAAATGAAGTCTGCGGACAATTACAAACTCTTTTAATATAGACATCAAACAATTCCACGAAGTGAAGCCTGAAGGTGTGAAGCATATAAATTAAAGAATTTAATTTCTTTTTCAAAACCTGTAAGAAGATGACTCAATAACCACTCTGGAATTCGCCCATTGATCATTTGCTTGTTCCAAACATTCCATTATGTAACCGTCAACAACCATCCATGAGCTAAATTATTAATTGCTAAATATTAATTTTTTTGGGACTGTTGTTTTTATTTATTTAATTTCATGACCTCTCCACAAATGATCATGGTTCCTTCTCCAGAAATTTTACACGAAATTTTTCATTGCCTAATACGACAGAAACTCTTAGTAAACGCTAGTCATTCATGTTTGGTATGATACCTAAACTCTTCGTGAACTCTGCTTACCTGCTGTAGATACACCATCTGCCAAACATCATTCCGGTGTCACTAAAAGGGATTGTATCGGGAAAAATATTCTCTCAGGATCAGTAGAAATCTCTTTCCAGGGTGTTGAATTTTTTCCCGGAGGAATTCATTGAAAAATACTTCAATAAAAAGTTGCATAAAGTCAGCAATCTATCCGTTTCCAGGTTTACTAGATTTCGGCCATTATCCCTCGTGAGTATCTCTTACATGTGCCGAAGCAGCAAAGCGCCTGCTGTGAAAAGGCCGGAAACAAATGGGAGCACGAGACATTTTTTCGAGATTGATGCAGCTCAGTGCCGGGAAACATATCTCAAGGCGTTCCAGGGCGCGGAGACAGCGTCGCGAAATGTTTAATGCTTGAATAGACTCGAAGTCTTACGTAACATGGACATTCTAACACTCAAATCACATGTGAAGGCCAAACATGACCGTGCAAGAAGGGAAATTATTTTCACGTGCGCATCCAATATATGGGTTTCGACTGAAATAATGTCTCATTTCAACAAATGTTCCAAATATCCTACCTTGAGTGGGGAACGTGGAAATATGTAAAAGAAGTAAATGGAACCGCGTAGGTATGAGAAACATGTCAAATATATGTGACGTCAAACATGGGAGTACCTTTTTCGCCAGGGTTTGGATGGGAAGCAAACTGGGCTGACATAAATAAATAAACGGGGTGGCATGCACAGAAATCGAGCGACTAGTCGACCGAAATTCGTGCAAGCTACTCCCAAAACTCGCTCCATCTTTCAATATCCATCTCTCTCGACTTTCTCCCTCCCTCTCCCTCTTTGCGCACGGATCTTTCCCCCGCTCTCCACTTCTCTCTCAATAAAATATCCGAATACGCGGCATCCGACTGTGGTTTCTTTTTAAGAGTATCGGAATTTCCGAGGGAAGTGCACCGGTCCAATCGAATACGCATTGAAAAGAGATTCTGCGGACTTCGGGAGAGAGCGGGGGAGGGTGGGGAAAGGGGAGAGGGAGGCTTCCCGTCCGGACCGAGGAGGGAGAACGGCGGTGGGAGGGGGAGGGTTTAAGGGGGCGGGGAGGAGGAGGAAACGGAGGTGAGTGGGAGGAGGGCAGGGAAAGGGGTGAGGCGTTTGGGGAGGAAGCGAGGAATGGGGAGGCGACAATGGTCCAGAGGAAGGAGGGTGTGGGGGAGGGCAACGAGGTTGAAATATCTCGCTGGAAAAAAGGTGGATCGGAAGGGACTTTTCTTTATAATGTTGAATGGAAGAAGAGAGAGAGAGAGGCAGCAGGGGCGAGGCTATAAGGGCGTGAGAAAACATGCGAGTCGTACGGGTGGTTTAAGATTCAAGAGCGCCCAATGGAGCTGGAAGGCCAGCAAGTCATGATCCATGGTTAAGGACATGCGAATTTTCGCGTAGAAGAATGTGTGAGCTACTGATTGAAAAACGCACTGTGAAACACTGTGAGATTTTCGTTCTTCATTACTTTACCAATTACTCTGAAATGAATATCTATTAATATGAAAAAATATTTGCCTAAAATAAGAAAAAAACAATCAACTTGAACTTAAAACCAAAGAAGACTGAGAATGGTGAATGAGGTGTTTTGGATAAACTGATTCGAAGTCCTTTTTCAAACCTTTCCAATGTTATAATTTTGCATACATGCATTTTGTTTTCTTTGGTCAAAAGTAATTGGTTTGAAAATGTATTTCAATATGGTTTATGAGTAAGTGGCAGTAAAACATTTTGACGTGCACCGAAGGGTGAGTGTTGGATCCATTCCCGGAATTATAAGCTTTTGAATGAATTCATTTTAAATTTATTTCAATTGGCGAATTCTTTCCCCATCGCAAGGTATATAACTCATTGAATATTTCTTATTGAATATGATTTAGTGAAATCTCTTATTGTGCTTGGGGCCAACGGTTTTCCAAAATCATTATTCATATCATTTTGTGAGCATAAAATCTTGCATACGTCTCCTTTAAATTGGCATTAACACTAGCTTTTGTTGGATCGCATTTAATATGAAATCGAATTAAACAGATCTTCGAGTCCCATTTTGCATCTACTCTTCTCTTATTATAATCTTATTTCGGTAATACCTACTGCAAGTTGCGAATTTTTCTGTACAGGTCTCCAAGGCACTCCAACGTCCGATAGAATGTTCTAAAAATACAAGGGTAACGCTCACAGTGGGAAGAGATTAGTAAAAAGGGAAAGAAAGTTTTATTATGATTAATTTCGTTGTGAGATAATATCTTGCAGTTGCTCTTAGGCATAAAACACGCTAACTTCGGTGTACCTCATTCCTAATTCTTTCCGATGATAGTAACATACCCTGAAACTATTTAGCGTGGCAGAGTCGGATGCACGGAAGAAAACTATTGATAAATGTCCTCATTCTGTAGAACGTGTCGGGGACTGAAGGGTTCCCTCGACCACCAATATAATGGTGACGCGTGTGTGCAAGAGGGAGAGAGAGGAAGACAGAGACGTGGAGCAGAGAGAGAAAGAGAGAGAGAGAGGGGAATGGAGATAGGAGTGGATGTGACCCGAAATACCTCGTGCAGTTTCACGGCTTCCGTGTCGCCGGATGGCGTGAAAGGGATGCATTGAGGCGCGGAGATGGAGACGGGGGGAAGACGGTTTGAGAGACGAGCATATTGAAAGGGCCGGGTGCGGCGGGAAAGGGGATGGGGGAGGTGCCGGGGCAGGGGACATCCTCCTGAGGCGGAGGAGGACCTCCTCTACGCCGTCGTTAGGACCACTGGGATGGAAGGAAACAGGTCGTGCCGTCCTAGGTACATAATACTTACCACCACCAGCACTACTACTACTCCCTCCCTGGGGATTGCTTTGGGCTGCCTTGCGGGACAAAGAAGGTCACGTATTGGGGCGCCTCCCCAGGAAATATTCCGACTCTCGCAGCGTCTAAGGTATTACTGCTGCTTGGCTCCGATTTGCATGTGCCCGTAGCTCCCGCCTCCTCGACGTTTTCAGTCAATGTCCGTCCTCAGTCTCCACCGAGGTCTTTAAGGGAGGAAACAGGAACAAACTGAACCCTAGGTGAGGGGCAATGTTGTGGGTGAACACACATTAGAGACCTCACAGGCAAGTCCCGTCCCCTTAGGCCAAATATTCGGTCTTGGGAATGAGGGAGTGATGAATACAAGCATTCCGAGCAACGACATGGCGGTGGTCATGATTGATATGCCGTCGTGATTACTTTATGGGCGAAATTTTAATTCATCACTGTGATTATTTCCAAAGCAGAGAAGCTGATTATAAAAAATCGTCATTTAGGAATGAATAACCATATTTTTATGGAATAGAGCGGTATAAAATGATTATTTAGCGATTTTCGAAAGGCTTTTTACATATTCAAGGGAAGAAAGAATAATTTTAATATAATCTTTTCCCTTAATTTTTAAAAATTAAGAGCATACTTTAAAATTTTCTTCTCATAAAGGAAGTTCAACATCATGTTAATTTGAAAATTAATGGGACTAATTTAGGGGCCGTGATGAACCATAAAGTAAATAATATCTGCTCGAGGAGGCAGCAGGTTTTAAAATGAGTTTAGGGAATAGAATTAATATTTATTTTGACTTTAATAAAGTCGAAAAACATTCCTCCAGGGCGTAGAGCAGTCTCCAATGGGTCAGGTCCCCCATTGGAGCACTCTTTGGAGCTGACCGTGTCCAAAACAGTCTTGTTTGCTCGAGTTATTCTTCTCTAGATCAATGCGTGCTGTCATGACTTTCAGTAAAGTTGTTAGATAGCAATACAAGTTCCATTTATTCTTGCATTGTTTGTTAGCATGACGCTGATTTTATATCACTGGTTATGCGCACCATATTGCTGAAGTTTAAAATAACAACTCATGCCTTTAAAACATACACGTAGTACTTACTCCTGATGACCATATAGTGTTCAAAGAATGAATCGCTACAATTAAACTTCATGGAAATCTCATACATTACTTTAGTGGCTTGTTGTAAGTGCTTTTGAGTTCACTTCTTGTGTTGATTTTTAGCATCCGTTTCCTCGATTAAATTATTTCTCTGGAAATATCACAGTAACTTACAAGATAAGCAGCAACAATTGTTAAAATAATCAAACTTCACAATTCAAGCTTACGAAAAATAAATACATCAAAATTTGTTATGGCAAATTGCCTATGAACCCAGCACCGGCGGAGTGTAGCTAACAATTTTTATTGATAAAATTAACAGCATACAAGCGTACGTAGAACAGAATGCGAGCGGTAAAAAATGGACGCTGAGAGGCGACAACAATTCTAAAATCGCCAAACAGCTGGGTGACTTCGGATTTCCTCCCGAGGAGTGATCTTCAATTTATCAGTAAATACTCCATTTTGTGAAGAAACAGCCTCAGCTCGTGTGAATCTTCTGTGCCAACCGTTCATGCTGTTTCCCAGGAAGCAGTAATGAGGCTTTCGGTACTTCAATAATGAGCTCATACATTATACTCCTTGTGGATGGCTAAATGTTGCATTCCATGTCCAAAGATTGTTTTGTACTATATGGAGGGGAAGGGTGAAGTGAGAGCCAAATTTCATTTAAGAAGTTAAGAACCTGCCCATTAATGAGTCTTTGGTAAATATAAAGGGAAATTTGGACTACCCAGCCTCTTTTAGCTAATTTTATCATCTCTTGATAAACTTATTAATTTGCGGCGTCCATCGTACAGTGTCCAGTTGACAAGAGACCTATTAAGGAAAAGAGGACTTGCATGAAATGAATTAATGAAATATAAAATTATACTGGGTAAAGAGAAGAAATAAACAAATACGATGACGTAAGGCGATAGACAAATATTGAAAGAAGAGCGTCGCCAAACCATTTCTGTGAATGATAACCAACAGTGATAATTTGTAGAATGTCTTGTATAACTGTTATAAAATATAGACATATTTTATTGACTGTAAGACAACACAAACTAAAGACGCTAAACACTTTCTACTCAAATTTTTAAAACAATTGCTTTCAGTTCAGATTGATTTTCCATCTTATACAAGTCCCAGGGTGGTCGGAAATGCTAACCGTAGAAGAATAATCTCGGCTTAATGCTGATTAAGAAAGAAACTACAAAGGGCCCCCAGAGAGTGACTAAAGAGTGCGCATATGTTTTATACCTAATAGTTTCATTTACAATTTTGTGGAAACAGAAACCTGAATAAATACGCAGGCTTAGCTCAAGGGAATTATTATAAAACCTACAAAAGAATACAAAAATCCCGCTAAGCCATAATGCGTTTACCGGTGAATGCTTGATGTCAGGCTGAATGGTAATGAGATGCGTACGGTATTCGGTCAATTTTCATTGATGAGGGCGAGTGAAATATTTTTTTTTATTTAGATGGAAAACAATGAAACCAACGGACTCACTTTCCTCTATACTCGATTGGGGGAGGGGGCAGAGAGAAATGCTTTGAAACCAATCAATAGCGAAATAGGGGAACAATGACGTTATTAGGTGAGAGACACTGTGAGATTACAACCAGCTGGTAATAATTGTTCCTGCACATTTTTCCAAACGCGCTTTTTGTATTAAATTATCCATCCCTTCATTACAGCGCCATTAATGAGTCTAATGCATCTATAGAAAGCGGAAATTGAATATTCTTTTTAACATTTTCTTTGTCCGGCCGAATGATTTTGATTCAATCATACGCGTGCAGAGTCCAAGCTTTTTACCTGCCAAAAAAGCAATTAGCGAGGAAAGTTGACGATAAAGTTTAGACAGTTAAGCCGGACTACCGATTAATTAAAATGGTGATTAGTCTTGGGTGGGACGGGTGATTAAAAACTGACTCCCACAATGAGAACGTATTTTTTCAGCGTTTCCACATAAGGGAAGGAAGGGTACAGAAATAAATTTCATTCGACAGAACAGCTACGGTGGTCAATTATCACCCATAATACGATTGCTAAATTAAATTGGAAGGAGCGTATTATCAAAAACAAAATGGGGCATGAAAGGAAAGCATTTACTCACATAACAACATTTACTCTCGCATACCGAGAACGCCCTTTTATTACAATCGATTAAAGTAACTGTCGGCATAATTTCAGTGACTTAATTCACGTATCTTTTCCAATGAATGAGACCATTTTCAACAGAATTTCGTCCGGGGTTGTATGCTTTGTGGATGCGTGGTTTCATAACCTCATATTTCACACGTGATGCTCCGCGCGATTGTTGGCGTTTGAATATTACGACCGAAGTGGGGCCATTTACGATCTGTGGCAGAGTACAAAGAGATAGTCAAAACTTTATTGTTTTGATCGGTCGATTGATTATCCAATGCTGGATTTAATGGGCAAGTTTTCGCAAGGGAATATTCCGCTATAATATGTGAGGTCGGGAATCATTGGTCAGTGAGGTACAGTATTGCGATCAAGCTAAATTATTTAGATTTCCATAATTCATATTTGATGTTATTTGGAAATATTAGCGAATCGGCGACTCTGAATGTCAGGGCTGAATGTACGGAGGTCGGTTCATAACTCTCCTTCCAGATTCCGCACTATTAGCTCCTGTAACTATTTTAGTAATAATTACTGTTTGTCGATCAGTTTTTTAGCTTTTCTAGGGAAAATAGGTTGTGCTTCTACCAGAATTCATTCCTCCCGGAAATCTCGCGAAAAACTTTATTGAATTAATAAGGTCAAGTCGAAAAGACGTGAAGTAACAAAGCGTTCAGTTCAGATTCTAACTAATTGATATAATACCCAAGTGCACATTTACAATAGAAAACTATATATTTTTATATATTTTTTCTCATGGCAATAAATGTAAATGTTGCTGCACAGGGATGAATTGCATGCACACCTTGCTACCGTTCACGCCGTTCCTTTTCTGGGGTGTCATAGCCTCCGGAATATAAAAACAATGAGGTGAAATTAGTTCTCAAGGGTAGGGTAGTATGAATTAAATTAGGAATGCATTACAATGATGAAAATGCATTGTAACAATGATTTTTATTAGGACCCACTCCATTCAAGATTTAAACAGACGTAGTAATTTCCACATTATTTTATTCCAGTCGAGCATAAAAAGGTGATTAAAAGAGGTGGTAGGTAATGAATCGCGATCATAATAATGATGAGTTGACTATCTCATTGTACTATATTCCCCCGGCGACTTAGATTCAACAGGTCATAATATTTAAAATAACATTACCTCGTACTAATACAACCCTCATGTAATCATCATCAATACATCATTGTAATTGATTATGATGATGCCTGTTGAAATTGAAACTCGTCTTTTGCAACATGACACTGAAAAAGTATATTATTTTTCCAACTGAGCGAAGAATTTCCACGCAGCCCTCGAAGGTAACTTTAATTCCGCCTTAAATACGCTTCACTCGCACGGATACGCCGTTTTGCTAGCCCTACGGACAAAAGCCTTCAGCTCGGGGTCTTACGACGCGGGTGTGCAGAGAGGAATGCTCGTTGGTGTTCTCCTTCAGAGGAATTTCTCCGTGGCAGGGGTATTCCCCCCGAACATATGAATAAGATTTTTTTTTCGGCCGCGATCAACGTGCGACCAAAGGAAGCGGAAGAGGCGAGCGTGTCGTGTGACCCGACCGTATCCGTAATCAAGCGAGCGAGAGAGAGAGAAAATAAAAACGAATCCCTCGTCGATCCGATGGACAACGCTTCACGTGCAAGGAAACCGGTGCAAATCCTCCCCTCTGCTCTTGTGACTCCCTTTTGTTTTCACTTCCCACCGGGAACTTCACCCTCTCCTGGAAGAGAATACCCATACCCCCCATCTTCCCCCCCCACCCCATTATTCTTTATTCCCTCCTCTCGTTCCCTCTAAGCTCCCTTTGTTTTTCTTTCTCCTTTCGAGGAGGGGCTCCACTTCAAGGTTCTCGCGCCGCAACCATTTGTCTTGACCCCTACCCCCGCCCCCCCCCCAGGGTCCGAAACAAATTTTGACCTCACACCTTTGGAGCGTATATGTGTACTCACGCAGGGGCGTCACCCATAAATGATGTCAAAATGCTTTTCGCTTCGATCTACTCCTCTTTTCCTTCCGCATCCCAGTTCTTCCGTCACGTCCCGTCACGTTAGAGCGGGAATTCCTTAAAAATGACGCCATATTTTCGATCCCCTCTTTATGATCGCGCGGGAAATCCTAAAATTAAAGGCGTTGGTCGATCGATTCCTCATCTACGGCAATGGGCGTGGTGGTTCAGTGGTTAGAGTGGTCGGCTGCTGGCTGTAGGTCTCAGTGCTCAAACCCGGGTAACTTAGCTTCACATCGATGATTTTTCCGTTGTCAGCTCTTCCTTGGGAAGAATTTGGGAAAAGAAAGTGGCACGCTCTACCCTAATGAGTGCTTGTCACACACCGTAGGCGTTAGTGCGATGTGAGCTCGCATAATCTCAACAGTCAAACTAAATTTCGCAGTTGGCAATTTCGACACACAAAAGGGAAACCAAACGAACGATAAAAAATTCTCTATATTATTAAATAAAAATATTAGGAACAAGATACGGGATCAAAACATGACAACACTTTGTTTACAGTCCTTGTGATGTCGTCATGTATTTTAAAAAGTGAATTTGCATGTGAATTTTATGAGCTAGGTTTCACGGTTGTAACGACACTGTAAACGAGAGTCTCACGAGTATAATGAACAGATTTTATATAAAATGAAAGAGCAGTGGCGTTATTCAAAGGACTGATACCTATTGCTGCATTGCCTTCGCACTAATTTTTCAGTTCCCTGTCTCAAACTTCCAAAATTCTCTAACCTTCCAAATGCTGTTGTTGTTTGTTTGTTTTTGTTTTTTTGTTAAACATTGTAAAAATATTACTATTTTCCACTTTGATTTTGAAACGAAACTTTTTACTTACGTTCATATTTATTTTTTCATCACTATGCGTACGTATACATATCTGAGCAAGCTTATGAGGGTGTGTGGATGAGTGAAAGAGAAAAGTAGTGAATGAAAGTGTATGAAAAAATTGCTACTTGTACATTTGACGGATAACATGATTAATGAAAATTACGGGGATTAGCCTTCACTCTCCCTTACATCTCGTTATAACTGAGTTTGACAATGTTGTTGTCTGTTGAAGGAGAGCGCCGTGATTGGGTTCGGTCACGTATACAGCGACGTAGCGGATAACCAAAACCTCACAACACAGAACGTCACACTAGGACCATAACTTCCCTTTGCACAGATGCATCTTTATTTTCGCTTTCCCCAAAGTGCCTGACGACAGTTATGGACGGCGCCGAGGGAATGGGCCCCAACGCCGCGTGGGCACCCGGCCGGGACGTCGTCGGTCCCTGGGAAGCACAGAGAACACGAAAGGGATTTGAGGTGGGGAAAGAAGACCCGCGAAATAAAAAATAAAAATAAGGAAAACAAAGGGCGAGGGGAAAATCAAAAGAAAAGAATCTCGCAAAAATAAACGACAATCCCTCCTTCCTCTCCCTCTGTCCGCGCCACCCCTCCCTTTCACTTTCCCGCCTTTTGTTCTTCGATTCAGCTTAAGCTGGGAGGTGGGAAGAAAATAAGAGAGAAAAATAATTTTTGCAGGCGATAATGAAAAACAAGGAAAGTCGGGAAATGAGAGGGAGACGAGAGGGAGAGAGAGAGAGGGAAAAAGAGAGAGAAAGTAATCCTCCGTGGGAAAACGAGCGAAAGGAAATCCGGGAGATCGCTTGGCGACGAAGGGGGACAGAGGTGAGGAGGGTGCGGAGAGGACGGATGGGCGGAGGGTAGAAAGCGGATGAAGGTGGGGAAGAGTGCTGATGAAGACGGAGGGATGGGCGGGGAATCAAGGAGGGGGGAAGGAAAGAAGGGTGGATGGCGGTAAGGTAACTCCGGGCGAGGAAGTGCCCTCGGAAGGGCGTCGAAAAGGAGGGAAGGAACAAGGGGGGTTTGGTTGCTCTTGAGGTGTCGCCGAGGAGGTGGACGGGGGGAGGGGCGACAGATAGAAAGGAAGGGTAGAGTTCTTTGTGGGGGTGGACACGGCGGTTTGAAGGAGAGCGGTCAGGTGAGGGACGGAGAGGAGTGTAAAGGGTACGTGCAAGAGGTCGTCAATGGACTCCGGGCGAGGGATGAATGGGGCTGGATGGTGTCGCCATCTCTCTTCCTATTCTCACACTTTCTCCTCGTCTTTTCCGAATCTGAAGTCTTTCGATCACCTAAATCGTCTCGTACTCACTCGTCCGTCTCCCTTTTCGTCTATCGATCAACGTTAACATTCGTATTTTGACAACTCAAGAACTAAGATTATTTTCCCTGTGTCAGCCCTGAAAGCGTTAATAACACTGAAGCAACTTCTTGCAAGCTTCCACTTAATTAAAAATTTATTTCGCATCGTACGTTTGGAAAAGGACGCCCTCTTTAGAATATAGTTTCATAAAATGAAAAAAAAATGGAAGAAATCATTTCGTTAATACAATTAATTTATTTTGCTAGGTATTTTAATGACGGCTATGGTATTATTACCGTATCAAAAATTGATAAATATATAAACTATAAACAGTAATCAACCCCAAGGTCGGTTTGGTAGGTGAAGGTAGAGTTCACCCAGTACTAAGCCCGACGGTGTGTGAAATTTATACATAGGGTAGGAGGGCCAGTTCCTTTCCCTGTGCCGATTATGATTTCCCAGGACGATCTGGTACCCGAAAAATCACACAGCTTGGGTGCAGTTGCCAGTACCCAGAGAGGCTTACTCAGGAAACGAACATAGGGGCCCTCCACTCAGTTTTCCAACGCCCTACGTCTTGACTACCGCGACCCACCGAAAAATATATGCAACAGTTAAATGAATTTTACTTTTGGTTGTGGCATAGTCAAGCTTCAAGTGGGGTTAGCACAGCTGTTTTAACATTTGAATGCAAAGTTCCTTTTATGTTTAGAGGTTAAAACTATAAATGGATTTTTCAAATGATTTAACAATGAGCTTAATATTCCTTCTGTTTTAATTTCAGCAAATAGTAAACTCATACCTACATGAATCATTGTTATAATGTTTTTTTCTGATGATTTATTGTTGAATGCCAATGTAAAATTATGCAAGTTTCACCTCGGATTTTAGATTTGTAAAAGGCATTATCACTACTAGCCCTGTATTAATAGTTGTCCACACAAATATTCCAAAAAAAAGGTAAGCATTCAGAGGCAATTCGTTTCGGAGAAAAATCAGCGTGTCATTTTATTCCCTGCGGTCTTCCGTGCATTTAGAATTCTAGCTTACGGAATGACTCTTTACATAAATGCTGAATTTTCAATTTTACACATTCCCACGGCTAACACTTGTGTAAAATCTCCTTAGCTCGAGCTGGATCTTTATTTTTCACGAGGAACATTTACTCATTAATTTCGTTTTCCTTTGCGAAAAGGACGAAGCGGGAAATACTCACCATATATGTTCACCGGGCGTGTCTCCTTAACTCCGACAACCCTTTAGGCGAATGGCGAATCTCTATGTACTCGTAGTTACAAAGGGTCTACGTCACAGTAAATTCAATGCGTCACGTCTCTCTTATGATACTCCCTTTGCTATCCCAATTAGTAGTTCAAGGTACGCAGCTCTACGGGAGCCTTCCTGCTTCCATTCCAGGGACTTCAAACCCTCTTCTATATGCATACAACCCTGTATATTTGATATTCGGATACCACTAGCGAAGCAAGTTCGTTCAAACCTGGGAATGGGTGGCTAGAGAACAAGCTGATATTTCGACATGTAGAATTGTAATTACAATAACAATAATAAGTGTGAAGCGTTTTGACATTAACCTGAACAAGACCCGCTGAGATTTGTGAATGAGAATATCAATACGATAACAATCCAAGAGATAATCTGAAATTGATTTTGAGGCGCTACTATGAGCGTAATGTACAACACGGTCAACGACATACTTCAAATATATCCACGTAGTTACGTTAGAATTAGTTTAGTTACGCTAGTAATTAGTTATGTTAGAATTTACGCAATGAAGTTATTTGGTTGAATTAAAAATATGGTTTTGCAGTGGACCAGCACGAAGTTTGACACTTCAATTTCATTAAATTCACTAATTGGAGCGTTCAACCGCTGCATCTAATTCTTAAAGGATAAGGATGCACGGATGCAGATCACAAGTGTAAAAATATTTCCTTGACTGGGACTTGAACATCGGATCTTTCCACTTGCCGGATGGATGCCCTTACCACTTCAGCTATTTTTTTCATTATTTCGCCATCGATTACTCCTCGGTAGAGATCCCTTTAAGACCACGGGTGGGAGATTAGTTGTGATACTTGGATCAAGGAAACCTAATTTACAATGAAATCTGCGGTTTTATATTCACAATTTGAAATGAAACATTTCTTTATTCCTTTCTTCCCTAACATCGCCAAGGTCTACGCCCTGCCCAATATTCTGAGAATCTCGCGCATGCTATTCGAAATGTTTCGCATCAGTTTATCCGGTTAATCCTCCCGGAATTTCGACTCTGACTTCTCGTTTACTCCATTTTATCAGTTCACATCTATAAGCATCCTCCCGCGTACCCCCTGCAAACCTTTTCCTCTTGCCCATTACCGCCTGAGGAAGGGAGCCCAGACCTAAAACCACACTAGCGACACCGAACGGAGTGGGAGCGTACCGGTTGGTAATCTCGTACCGACCCCCTTGGATACCCCGAAGTACTCCATCCTTTCCCAAGCCTCTCTGCACGGAGCGAATGAGCGGAGGAATGGCCGGCCGGCATTTTGTGCGCCGAGAGAGGCTCGAATGGGTCGGCCTTTTTTACATTGCCTTTTTTTATAAAAGTGGATTCCTTGAGTGCTCAAATATACCAGCTCACCTCTTGTGCGTGGTATATGGTATTCGGTTGGACTGGGAATACTATAAATCCGCGCGCGGTTGAGTGGAGGGCCGCGCGTTTCACTTAATCGGTATTCGATGAGGAGATTAATGGAGTGGCATTTGAGGCCTTTTTTGTTTTATTTCATCCTCCAGGCTCACTTTAGCAGGGGAGCGGTTGGAGGGATTTAAATACGGACGTTTTGAGGTGGAGTTTCGGATTATCCACTATTCGGTCTAGTTCCTTCGGCAACTGAAATATCGAGGTTTATTCCTCTTTTCTCGACAGAAGGACGGCACAGAAGTTAAAGTACGTAAATAATTACTGCGGCTGTAAGGAAGTGAGGAAATACATCCACGCTATGAATTCGTATCAGATTAAACAAAGTACATGCATTTATCATCATCCCATTTAACATGATTTCAGGAACATTCTCCCCGACATTACTTTTTGTGAAACTTCTTTACGTCTTATTTTTCTTAAAAATTTATAAGGGCTGTTATTATTAGATACGAATACAAAATTTACCCATTCATAAAATGAGTTTTAGATGCATGGGAAATGGCAAGAAGTGATTGAAGTTTAAAAATATTCAGTGCGCAAAAAAAATGAAATTTTCAATCATTTAAAGCAAATATAGCACAGGTTTTCCCTTCGTTCGCCTCGTGCAGAAAGTGAGTGAAGCGAATTGAATATTGCGTTTCGAACCATCTCTCGAATTATTCCCACGAACTAGTAAAGTATTAAAAGAAATTAACTTGCATTAGTAATTGATGTAGTCGCCACGAAATAGAAAACTGGTAAATGAGAATAGTGAAAGGCCTAAAAATAAAATGTGGAAATGAATTTTCAACTTCTGTGATTGCCTACGCGGCGGAACTGTTTCCGAATTTTGTGATATAAAATATAAACCTTTCCAGTTGAAGTTCTTCAAAACAAAAATATCCAGCGTGTGGTTGTGTGTGCGTTGGGGTGCGTTTTTCTCCCACTTGAGTTAGAGGGGATAACTTTGTTAAGGTTCACTCACTGTCGGAGGAGCGGTGACGAAAGTGGAACATTCAGTCTTCATGACGCAAGTACGAGTCGTGATGGAAGGTCTGATTAAATCACCGAATCCCTGAGTTCGATTATTCCAGGAAAGATTCGAGCGTAGCAATCGAACATTACATTTCATTTCTGTAAATCGCGCCCCTGAACGTCTTTTATCGAATGAATTTTGGGGAATAAATCCTCTTTGTGGGGCTTAAAACTCTGTGAAGAGTTCACACTAACCCACCCAGCGCTAATAGCAATGGCTGGCATTACTTCGGAGTGACCATCCAAGCAGTCGACATCTATAATGAGTGCGAATTTTATTAACGAAGAAGTTTAGTTTATAATACCTACGAGTCAGACTTAAAAACGTCCATTTTCC
Source organism: Hetaerina titia (assembly GCA_037158775.1). NCBI lineage: Eukaryota > Metazoa > Arthropoda > Insecta > Odonata > Calopterygidae > Hetaerina > Hetaerina titia. Next base: position 81,356,758 of record CM073768.1, on the reverse strand, counting down.
CTCCTTTCTCCAGGTGCAAAGGAAGATACCTGATACCGATGGCCTTGGAATTAAACAAGCATCTTCGGACGGTGCACAGGGTAAAAACGTAATGACTCCCTGCTGCGAAGCTGGAAAGTGAGAAAACCTGGAAACGCCGGACCCTGACAGGGATACTCCCCGCGGAGAATTTGGAATTAAAAACCTATTTCGTCAGAAAAATGGTCAGACCAATGTTTCTGGACTTAGCCGATTACTATCCGTCATTTGTTTTCTTTAGAAATGCCGCTGACGTGACACTAATGAATGAATGAAAAAATAAATCGAGGGAGGGCAGGGAAAAATGGTGATGAGGTGATGAAGCTAGTTCAATTGATGGCACAACATCCATCATTGCACAGATGTAGACTAGTGTGTGGTCATTACCTGTATTTTATCTAACTCTCATTTTCCCATTCCCCTTACAGGCAGCAGACTCGCGTGCGTGGATAAGTATTTAAGACTTATATAACGTTGCCAACGTAAGCTGCAGTAAAAGTTATGCCCATCATTTGAATTATTTAGCCTCTCCAAAAGCAACTAATTTTACTACAATATTTAATTTTGATGTTGAACGTATGATGTGGTATGTCCCTCTGACACACAAGTTAGTGATGATTTTCAAGGTGTCATGTTGATGTAGACCTGTGTTTCCAGATATATTGTAAATCATCGTCGTTGTTGAACATTATTGATTCATTTATTAGCATTGGTTTGCGGTAAATTTTCGAGACTTAACAATCTTACTCGGACCAGGGATTTTTGAATTTGCGGAAAGTTTTTCGATAACCGTAAAAGAGAGGTATCGAATTGCAAATGATTTCAAACATAAATATAAATCTATAATTTTAAACTACTTACTTACAAACTTGTACCACTTATATAGCATTTGGCATCAAAACATTAAGCCAACTGTCAACGGCACTATCAATTGCAAATTTTGAATTGGGATTTTCTTACAGCAACATCAATATTTTTCACTTCTACCGATATAATTCTATTTTTGCCATCCATCTTTTATTTTTCGATTTTCACCGACATAGTTATGTTAATATTTTACCTTGACTATGCAGAATTATCCAATTTTCCAACCACCATGTGGATTCACGTAATACAAAAGTACACCTGAAAATCTGAAATTCTCAGACTAGAACTTTTTATCGGATTTCAACAATTTGCTTATGCACTAGCATTAAAATACACTGCATTTTCTATTTAAAGCGAATAGTTTGGAGTACCTCAACCAAACCAAGTCTTGTACGTATCTTCATGCTTGATAACCCACAAACATTCCTTCGCTTACTGCCGCTGGCACCTACTCATACTAGACCATATAATTACCGATGCTGAGCGAAGGAATTTTAAAGAAAATGTTGACGTTTATTGTGGTAACAAACTCACCCAAGTACATCAGATACTACGCTATAGCTGAAATAATTGATTTGATAAATAGAATGGTATCCTTCGGTTTAAAGATCGACATCATACAAAACTCGTCACTCACAAAATACTTCGCAGGTCACTTCACCTCTGACTTCGGACCGCTGTCTGGCTCTCAGTGAGATCTCGATTCCTGATATTTTTTAAATGAAGAGATAGACACTTTCTGATGGCCGTATAGCGGTCTGGATTGGTACAAACTTTTTGAAAGTGTCATAATCCTGGGAGCTTGATAAGATCGTCCAGAAACCTCGGCCATAAATAGCTTCCCTTTTGAACACTAACGACAGAGGCTCACAAGTACCACCGTGTCACGGTTTATTAGGTGTTTCTGACTCAAAATATTTTCACTGTCACATCCTCCTCAGCGCATGGGTCGTAAAAATATTCAAAACGAACCACGACCGTTCTTTTTACGGCTTCACGGGGGCAGGGCCGTTGATGAGGACACCGCAATTTATTTATTTGCTTGTCACGCCATCAATTCCAGTTGAAGAAAGTGCCCTCCCGCGGAGTCGTGTTTATTCGGTTAACGTCACCTCGTTGCGAATATGGCCAATGATGGCAGAGTGTGATGTAGAATGAGAGAGAGGGGGGGAAGAGAGAGAAATGGCTAGAGAGAGTCAAGAGAAAAGGAGCGAGAGAGAGGGAGAGACAAAGAGAAAGAGAGAGAGGGGGGTGAAACAAATGACTGTAGGATTGGTCGTGGTGGGTACCACCATTACATCCTCCTGGTGGCCGTGGGATAAAAAAAGGGCAGGGAAGCGGCGTGGAGACCGCGGGAGTCGGTGATGGAGCCCCGGGATGGGCGCGAGCGATAAGACGAGCGAGGAAGGGTGGGTGCTGCAGCGAGAGAGTGGCTCGGTCGCTATGGGTTTATACCAGAAAGAATTCACGTCCACGGATGGCCAATTGAGACACTCAGAATGAATCACTTCCTTTGGCGCCCTATCCACCCTCCACCGTATCCCGACCGCTCTTCCCTCCCTAGCTCTCTCGGTCGCCGTCACGGCCGCCGCGGCCTCCGCGGGCCCCCTTTCGGATCGCCGGTCGCGAGTAGGGAGAGAGGGAAGGGGAGGTGGTTGGGCGCGCGGTGGGGGAGGCGGGAGTGAGTCGGGCGAGTGCGGAGGGACGATGGGAGGGAAGGAAATGGGGAGAAGAGTGCCATCGGAGCGTGGTGTGCATCGTTATTTAACAGGTCATGCCACTTGGGTATGCTCACTTGGAACTTTTCTCCCGGGGACATTTTTATTTCCATAAAATAACCATCGAAGGGGGCGGCCGCCGTGGGCGAAGCGGGGGGGGGGAGTGGGGTGGAAAAAGAAAAAAAAACCTCCCCGGAGACGAGAATTCGCCAGCGATTTTTTTATTAAAGTTCCGGTTCTTCTCCTCTTTTATATCAACAAAGGGTTACGTCCTTCGGTTCGCTCGCCCGTGCATAACATTTGTCTCGAAAGTCAATAGAGCGTCCTCCGCTCAACCTTCTCATCGGAATATTTCCATGTTAATGGATTGCTCACGGAAACCCGACTCCGTCAGTTGGCTCGAGTATCTTCCTCGCGAGGAGAACCAGGAATCTGTATTTTTAGGGAAGCGATGGCTTCTTTCGCTCGCCGCTTGTCTACGTACTTCTTTCGACTATGCCGAACCACTCCATCTCGCTTAGAGACTAGAACGAGCAAGGGAGTTTAAAATTCTTATCAAAACGCCAGCACTCGCGGGTGGATTATGCGAATTCATTATTGCCGAACGCATTTGCTGCTACATTTCAGGTTGCTCACTCTACGGACCCCGCCGGAAGGAGCTACCCTACGTAAAACACGGTAATAGAATCCCTCCTCCAACTATATTTTCTTTTATTGCAGAAACTTTTCTCTCGTAATGAATTAACTTCTCCTTACTAGGAGCAAACAATTGCGAAATTTCATACCCCTTTGGAATTGTCTGATTCCATTTCCAGAAAATCGTAAGCAAATCGTAGGCAAGTTATAAGTTGTGGGGAGGAAATAAACCCACCCGTATATATTTATACACACACACATGCACACATACATATACCTGTATATTTTTCCTAAGAAAGTCTCACGAATGTGAATTATGAATCAAACGTGGGAGAGCGATGGCGCTGGCCAGCACGAATATAGATACCTAAAAAGGACACTCACACGTATTCCAAAATTTTCGGTGGCCAAACCACCAATATCTGCGAACAAAACCTCACGTTGATTTTTAAGGTGATTCTTTCTGTTTGCAGAAGAAGGTGGTTGTGCCACCTAAAATTACGGAATGACTGTGAGTGTCCTTTTTTCTGTCTATCTGTGTTGGTGTTGACTGACGCCATTTCGTTCCCTCTTTCGATTTTGTGTCTCAAATCCCGCTATTTGGCTAACAAATATTCATTCACATGGAAATTGATGTAAGGAAAAGGGATAGGAACACATAAAACCATAAACACAGTAATCAACCTGAAGGTCGGTTTAGTAGGTGATGGTAGAGCTCACCCATGTACCCGAGCCCGACGGCGTGTGAATATTCACACATCAGGGTAGGGGGGCCAGTTCCTTTCCCTGTGCCGGTTATGGTTTCCCAGGAAGATCTGGTACCCGAAAAATCAACAAGCTTGGGTGGAGCTGCAGGTGCCCAAAGTGCCTTGCCCGGGAATCGAACCCGGGACCCTCCGGTCAGCTCTACCCGCTAGACCACCGCGACAGGAACACATTAAGGACGAAAAAAGGAGATGTGTGGATGGCGGAATCAATCAGATCTCAAGCGCAAAAATATTACATCACTTTAGACATATATATACTTGGTTACGCGGGCCGCGGTAGTCCACTGGGTAGATCGTTGGACTACTGACCGGAGGGTCCCGCTTTCACCTGCAGCTCCACCCAAGCTATGTGATTTTTCGGGTACCAAATCTTCCTGGGAAACCATAAAAGGCACAGGGAAAGGAACTGGTCCCCTTACCCTGATGTGTGAATTTCACACGCCGTCGGGCTTACTACTGGGTGAACTGTATCATCGCCTACGAAACCGACCTTCGGGTTGAATACACATACATCTACATGGCTTGTGTATGCATTTATACACATAAAAAATCACAATCACAGTAATCAACCCGAAGGTCAATTTGGTAGGTGATGATAGAGTTCACCAAGTACTAAGCACGGCTTGTGAAATTTACACATCAGGATAGGAGGGCCAGTTCCTCTCCCTGTGCTGGCTATGGTTTCCCAGGATGAACCCGAAATACTAGTAGGGCATCACATAGTAGAGGGTGCCAACAGAGGTAGTAGTTCCGATCAGTAGTCTAACGCTTTACCCATGGACTACCGTGACCCATACACACATACACAAACATGTAAACATATATATATATATATATATATAGTTACATATATATATATATATATATATATATATATATATATATATATATATATATCTGATGACGACGGCCGTGCCGTCGAAACGTAAATATTCAATGTAAGTGTCCTTCTTTTATGTTTCTATGTGTGTAGTGTTTTTTGTGTTAGTGTTTGTGTGTTTGTGCGTCGCCGGAGAGCGTCTTTTCCAAGTTTATATATATATATATATATATAAACCATAAACACAGTAATCAACCCGAAGGTCGGTTTAGTAGGTGATGGTAGAGCTCACCCATGTACCCGAGCCCGACGGCGTGTGAATATTCACACATCAGGGTAGGGGGGCCAGTTCCTTTCCCTGTGCCGGTTATGGTTTCCCAGGAAGATCTGGTACCCGAAAAATCAACTAGCTTGGGTGGAGCTGCAGGTGCCCAAAGTGCCTTGCCCGGGAATCGAACCCGTGACCCTCTGGTCAGCAGTCCAACGCTCTACCCGCTAGACCACCGCGACCCGCATATATATATATATATATATATATATATATATATATATATATATATATATATATATATATATATATATATATGCATACATACATATACATACGCATACACCGGTATATACCACGCCTCCCGGTCTTTTCGATCCAATTTGGTACCGCTTTATAAAATATCAGTCAGGCTTTCTCGAGAATAGAGGATATGTCTAGTAACTTCGCTCAGCAACCGATGAATTTTATGGGAGGATTCCGGATAGCTCCCCGCCCCTCCACGTAATTAATTAAAACCTGGATAATAAATAATGCCCTCTGACGCCGTCTTGGTTCCTCCGTCCGCTTCTTGTCGATTTCTCCACGGGTCCAAAAATGAATTAATTCTTCCTGTTAATTAATTCAATGGCCCGAAAACGCCTTCCTTCGGGGTTTGGCACAGCGGGTTGGTGGGGAGGCGGAGGGGAAGAGGATCCCGGACGGAATGAAGATGCATGACTGCAATGAACGACATAATCTTCCCTCCGCTCGATCGCGAAACTTATTGCTCCATTGGATATTATACCAACTCTCGAATCCTTACGTCCGTGCTCAAAAATTACCAAGCGGGTAGCATTAAACAAGGATCCATCCCGCCCTCGGGATTCCGATGGGAACGTATTCTAGGGGGGAGGAGGCGTAAGGAGAGTTTTTTTTTCCTTGACGGGGAAGTAATGAGAATGCATGGGGATGGAGCGTTCCTTTTCATTACGCCACCCGAGGAGAGAATTGTATGAGGAGGGTTGTGGGGGGGAGGGAGATGGGAGGGAGGAGGTAAACGCACCGAGGAGGGAGTTTATGGGATCCGTTTGAGAGGCGTCTTTAACCGGAATGGGATGGTAAAGAGAGGGTGCGAGATCTGTGGGGAAGGAGTTCCGGTGGATCCCGTGGCTGTGTTAAGATTGGTGCCCCTCGACTCGGGCACGTGTGGAGGGAGGAGGAGAAAAAAAGTTGAGAACGGAAGGCGTTGGTTAAGAGACGCCATTGGTGAGGGCATCAGCCATTAATAAAATTTAGAGCTAACCATTTCATTGTATGCAGATTGATGAAGTAGGTCAGGAATTACGCCCAGGGTTTTAGGCTAGTAAATTTATTGCCACTTGACAAGTCGCGGTACAACGACACTCGGATATAAAGGGAGGGCGTGTCGCGCTTCGTAGCATAACTTTCCTGGACATTTTCATGGCATTTGATTCGAAGTGTGGGAAAATTGTTGGGCACTCCCGGAAAAGCAGGTATTATTCATGAGTTGGGTTCTACCAGCGTTTGCTGCACAGTCGTCATTTCTGTTACTTTGGGTTCATACGTTTGATGGTTGACATTTAATATGGCAGTCCTACCGTATCCACTAGTATGCAAAAAAATTATTACAGTTAACAATAGAGTACTTTCTTTTCGTACGAGTTCAATATATCGGCTTTAGGTAAAGACCAATTACTTCAATGACTCGGAATTAGTCGAAATATTGGCTATTTTGTTCAAAATTATTCGTTTTCTTCTGGGAGAGCAACGTACAGTAACACGTCAAGAAATGAAGATATGGAGTTTGAGTTATCTAAACTGGAAATATACATACTTTCCTATTGAAGTGTTCAGTGTCAGATTAAGATATCAGGCGTGTCATGAATGAATAACCAACAATATAAAAAAATGAGATGAATTAATCGCTTGTCGTGCGCGAACGTTTATGAGAGTAATGTAATGACTTTCGGCGAGATTTTAGGACGTAGGGCTCGGCCGTAGACAGATTACTGACTAACGGATTACTTAATGGGTAAAATACGACAACATACGAAATCGGAATCCACGATAAAACTCGTTTTCAGAATCGGAAAATACAGTAAAATGAAAATTTTTTAAAAACTGTCTCACCCCTTTTGAAGTATACCGTTTATGATAATCTTACGCATTTAATCCAGATGTAACGGTCCTTCGAAAAAACTCTAGAATGTAGTCTTGGGGCGATTACTGTTCGTGGGAAAATCTGATAGCGAAGTTTAGATAAAAGAAAATGTTCAAGCAGAAAATAATGTCCATACAACTATAATTATGGAATAATTATTAGCGCTAGAATCTTTTCACAGAGGTGATGTCAAGTTAACATGAATTATTTTCAGAAATTGTACAAGCTTTTTATACGGTAGATGCCTGGAATAAAAAAAAGATAAGTAAATGAGATAGGGGAATGGCGGGCAATTCAGGAAGGAACAATCGCTTTTTCCGGCTTTCTTTGAAACACCACCCTTAATTCGGATAGAGGGAGAAATATGCTAATAAACCCAAAGAGAGAATGAATTCTGTGAATGAAGCGTAACCTTTCACCAACGTAAGAGTTTATAGGAACGCAAGTACAAGATGAAATGAACATCGTACAAGATGAAATGAACATCACACTTCAATTTTATTCCTGCAATTCTTGTGATATCTTTTTATCGTTTTAATATTTTCAAAATAGTATAACATATTCAATAACCACAAAGCCTAGTGATTCCCAATCAAAGAGTGGACTCAATGGCAAAATTAGGACGATTCAGATGACGAGCTATGGCTCCAAAAACGATACTCCGTGGAAACTCATTCCTTCTGATTACACATAATTGAAATAATAACGTATTGCACACATTAATTCATGGCGAAGCAAAATTAAATTCAGATATTCTGAGGCACAAAAATGCACGCCAAAACTCACCAGCAAACTAAGAGAGCCCAATTAAATTATTCACGTTACGAATAATTAAAAACCAGACCTACCTTAAATTAAGTTATAATTCGCAATTACTTGGTCGTAATAACACGGTCCACGCTGAGCATACTCCCATCCACGTCCTTCTTAAAAGGCACCTACAGACTGGAAACGCTGACTTTCGGCGGGAAGTACATAATTTCGTGGGGGGGGGGGTGTCTGTTAAAGTCCATTGGGTGGCGAAAGTGATCAACAGCCAGTTTTCATGAAAAATTATTCAGCAGATTGGACGGGGTGATATGTGGAGCATAAATTGTTAGTACAGACGTTCGAGCGTCGTGTTTTCGGGGCGACAACGATTTAACCCGCGGCGGCGGCGCCCGTATTTGCACTTCCACCCGTGTTTTATCGTCCCGTCCATCTCATCAACCCCCTCCCTCAGCCACCCGTTTCCTCGCCGGTTCGGCCTCGCAACCAGAGGCGTGGGGAAGACGAGGGGGGACGGGGGGAAGAAGAGGGGAGACCCCCCCCCAAACGCTTCCCGTCTAGTTCCGACGCATCGTGTGTCCGTTTCATGGCGTCTTTCCAGTCGAATCTTGACAAGGCTAATGACGATGATTAGGCGATTGATGACAGGGGGAGGGGATGAGTTGGCGGATGGAGGAATTTAACGTCCGCCTTACTTTCCCGCCGCCTCCTGATGCGTTCGCAGGGGTTGGGGACTAAGCTTAGAGAAACGGTGACGGCGCGGTGGGTGCCGAGAGAGGGAGCAGATGGGATGGGGTGTTCCCGATAACTCGACGCCAGGTGTATAAGCGCGCGAGGTTTCGAGGGGCCCCCGCGGCGTGATCGCCTTCAAAAAGGGGACCGGACCCGCGGGGGTCCCGAGGCCCTGTGGCTGGGGCAGGAAGGGACGAGGTGTGGGGGGGGGGGGGAAGATACTATGCGGACTCAAGGAAGGGAGTTACGTGTGAGGACGAGAAGGAAGACTGGATGAGACCTTTTCCGACTCCCCCTAAACCTCCTACGCGCTCTCCCCTCCAAAATCTCTCTTCCTTCCCTCTCCCGATATCTATCTCCCGAAAAACCTAAGCTCGCCGCTCTCTCGAACCTCCTTCCACCACCAGGACCGCCTCCTCTTCTTCCCGTCCCATCTGTCCACTCCCTTCCTCCCATCTCTTCCGCATATCTTATCCCATCGCCCTCTCCGAAACCCAGGTCGCCTCCCGCCCTTCAACTCCCTCTTCCGCTCGCTTTCCCGTCTCCTCGGTAAACCGACCACCTATTTTCTCTTCCCTGTCCCTATCTCACCTCTCCTATCTCATCTCTCTCTCCCTCTCTCTTTCCTTTACGTTAGCTCCTCTCCCAGCTCCGGTACCCCTCCATCTTTCCCTCCCTCAACGCCTCCTCACTCGTGCATCCACATCCCGCAAAAACCTACCCGGCTCAAAACCCGCACTCCACTCTTCCCCTCTCTCTTCCTCTTGCCTTCCCCTCCATCCGTCTCTCGAGCTCCTTTTTGAGGTTTTGTCCCCTCAACTCCCATCCCGCAGCACTCATTGTGACTCCTTCCCCCTCTCACGCTCCCTCGGAACACTGTTGTTGCTGCGACCTTGTGTGCGGTGGCTCTGGCTGCCTGAGATTATCGAGGATCCTTCTCTCCCTCTTTTACATCCTCCCACTTTTTCCCTTCCTTCACTCCCGAGGAGTTCAGGTTGCTCCAGCGGGTTTCGCACGAGGAGAAGGGTTCAGGAGAGGAGGGAGATTTGCAAGCGGAAGAAGAGGTATGTAAGCGAGGAGGTAGGGAGATAGATGCCGGAGAATGGCATCCTGAAGAGGCGAGTGCGATTTTGTGACCGATATGAAAGGGGAGGGGGTCGAAGCACAGATATGGACAGAGTGGATTTTGGGAGGGGAGGGAAAGGTGGAAGGGGAGGGAAAGGTGGAAGGGGAGGAGGGGGGTGGACGATTCCTGGTAAGGGGGAGGGGTAAACTGATGGGGCCGGGTGGTCGGAAGAAATAGGTTTTTGCATCTCCGAGACGGGGGCGATTCGGGGACGAGAATGCGAATAAAACAGAAATAATAAAGGGACGAGAGAAGCGCGATGAGGGAGGATGTTCGGGGGAGGGGCTGGATGGCAGAGAGCGGGAAGGATGAAGGATCGCCATAGTTTGCGTTATAAATCTAAATGAAAGTGCGCCCGAGTACTGAGGCGCATACGAGATGTTCTCCTCCTCCTCTCACGGTTGAAACCCGGGGCCCGAAAATCGCCGTATTTCATCCCCTTGCCATGGACCGTGTGAGCGTATGTTTTCCCATCCTCGTCCGTCTCCCGCCGTCCTCCCACCTTCCCTCTCAACCGCATCCCCCCCCCCAGAGCCCTCCCATCTTTTTTCCCCCCGCGGGCCAGAGTCATCTTGATGTAAATGTATTTTTTTCGAGCGGTTAAAAAAGAATTCCATCTCGTTCAAATGTCATCACGCGCCGAAATGGTTCTGGAATAATGCCTTTATTACACGCACGTTCAAAAACCTCGAGGATTTTTCCCAAGAAGTGGGGACCGTTTATGAGGAAAACGAAAGCGTGTCCTCTAGCTCAATGCGGTGCCGCAGGAGGAACATATCTCGGTCGCTGCGTTGTTTCGTGTTCAGAAATATCATCGCTAGAAATTAAGATGGAACCTCAGCCTGAAACCTGAGAACGGGCAAGAAAGTGAAGATCGGGAGAGAAAGAATTAGATAACATTTCTTTGAGTTATCGATGAACAGTCAAGATTATTTTTGCTTGAAAATATTTCTCACGGGATGTTTCAAATGGGAGGACGTTATCTAGTGAAGTAAATATTGTTTGCAACCAAAAGGATGGGATAAGTATCACAACACTTTTGAAGGAGTTTATGATGCGTGGAATATAGTTGCGTGTTATTTTCGTTATTTCTTCCATATGGCCTTGCGAATCTCAAATTCCATTGACCTCTACGCGGAATAGCGCGATATATCGTGTTACATCGGCGCAAAAATCTTTGCCAAAATGCCAAAGAAACTTCACTTTTTAGGATTTGAAATAATGTCTGGATTTAAAAATTTTAAAGAATGTTGTCCTCAAAGGTCACATAAAATTGAAATAAATAAATGAAAACTACTGCGTGGACCGTAAATATTTTACCTATTAAATATTAGCGACTGTCGACCTTTCCACTTATTTTCATCCCTGAATACATTTTTATAACATTACATTCTGTATGACGATAAGATACAAGTCTGATAAAAAAAATTCATTTAAGGATTTATTATCAGGATATGGTCAAGCGGTTACTCGGCCATTAGCAGTTTGGATATATTTAATATTTTCATAGATGTAATTACATAAGATTCAATTAAGTAAATTTAAAAAAATGTCTCCTAACAAATGTATTAGTCTTGGTGTCCATTTATGAAGTTACTTTTCTACTTTTGCTAAGCGTTTCGAATTACTCTGAAGTTGCCCATTTAAGAGAAAAAAAAACTACCGAAACATGATAAGATTGACTTTTCATTGTCATGTGGATGCGTGTAGACTATATGGCACATGTGTGTGCCAATTGTTTCATTCCTTCTTAGCGTGATAACTCCAAACCATTTGTCTGAGCAGTGGCTACCCTTCATGTTGGTGTATATTTAACTTTACCCCAGGAAAAAAAAATTAGCATCTATAAGCGTTCTATATTGGGAAATAAATAGATGAAATCCTTCAGAAGTGTACCTCCAGGGAGAATAAGATCAGTAAGTTGCGAAATGTCGAGCCCTTTGTGTCAGGGAGGGAATGATGTATACAAAATACGCTTGTATTTTAAATAAGTAATTATGACGTGTTATCTGATGATAAAAAGTACAAATAATACAACCCGTAGTTAAGGAGCATGAAAAACCAGAGCTTATTTTAAGACACGACGGCCAAAAGAAGACGGCAGTCAAGATGAACTGGCTAGGAAGGAACAACTGAGGAAAACACCGGATGTGATGCACGGGAAATTAAAACGGACGTCAAGGAAATGAAATATGTAGAAATGAAGAGGTTAGCCGTTGGAAGAATTGAGTGGAGTGCTTTGTCAAGTCAATCTTAGGATTGATGACCAGTGAATACGATGAATATAATTTACCTGAAGAAATCTGTCCATTCCTCAACGTTGAGTGATCGGAGCACTCCACTGTCACAGAGGGTTATAACATTTAAGTGAGAGGATACAACAGGACGACGGCACTTCTTATTATATCTGAGTGATTTGATTATCCTGTATAATATGGGGATCCTAATTACTCTGTCTTTGAAGTCAACTCAAAAGAGTTCTACAACGTTTCAAAATTTTAGTTTTTCTTTCTTCCTCATTGTTCAGACGAAATACCGTACCATCTTTTTAAGCAACTCTTTCGCTCAGTCTTATGGTAAAAAATTTTCAAAGAATCTCGTTAATATTCTTTACACATCATCTGATTCGGTGGCTGCCACTTTACCCGACGTTTCTCGAATATCTGCCCCATATTTAGAATGCGGTACCGCTAATGCAAAAGAGGATCATACCTTTACTTTTTCATTACATATTTTCACTTCCGTCTGACCTGCCCACTCGTTTCTTTCTATTAAGCACGCACCATGGTAGGTCTGCGATAAAAGTGTCGTGGTTCCTAAAGACTGGGTGGCAACTGCATTTCAAAGATGACACCCAAAAAACCCGCAAAAATGGAGCTGTCGATGCAAAAATATAATTTTATTTCAACATGATTCCACAACTATATAATTTTGAAATACAAGATCAGCTTTTGGAACACTCGAGATATTACTTTCCCGACATGTACGGGGAAGTAACATGCATAGTTCCAAATAAATGTTTTATTTACGGCTCTCTTTGCCAGTTGCACTGTAATTTATTAATAATATCAGGATGAAAATATGATTAGAACAACAGCAAAGAGTAAATTGATTAAAAACAAAGTTGATTGCGGAAAATTTGACCTCTCGCGTTATGTGATTAAGCAGACCCCTAAAATGATGATGGTATTGCGATCAAAGCACCAACCAATTATCTGAATCAATACTTTAAAAAGCATCTATAGAATATTAATAGATGTAATACAAATGAATTTCACGAAGTCATATCTTTTTTATGCTCTTGTAACGATCTAAAACAACCATCTGAACTAAAGGAGTTCCTTTCTTCTCTTCCTTGAGAAAGGTGCCAAACTTGTATCACCAAAAATTGGAAAACTAGTGAGTTTCTTTTCTTTTTTTGTGTGTGTCTGTGTTTTTCTCTGTGTTCGCTAGCATGTGTATATATATGTATATAAATATAGATGATGTGGAATTACTCACGAGAGCGATATAATATTTGAACGGAACAATAGAAAACATAATAATATAGATAACACGTAAAAGAACACTCACATTGTAGATTGTTTAAGCTTTCGGCCTACTCCAAGGCCTCCTTCAGGTCAGACTGAAAAGTCGGACCTGAAGAAGACCTTTCAGTCTGATCTAAAGAAGGCCTCGGAGTAGGCAGAAAGCTTAAACAATCTAAAATGTGAGTGTTCTTTTACGTGTTATCTATTTTATTCTGTGTTCTATTGTGCCGTCCAAAGATTATATATATATACACACACATATATATATATACATAATCATTCCTTCATATATATATATATATATATATATAAATTCACTGATAGTCATAACAAACACAGGAACCAAAAAACACAAAAGAGGGACTCACTGGTTCTCGAATTTTCGGTGTTTGTGTGTTTTGGTTTCTGTGTTTGTTATGACTATCAGTGAATTTACATTACACGTTTGTGGGTTTTCCAAAAAAGTGTATATATATATATGAAGGAATATATAGAAACAATATATGGTAGAGAACTTAGGCCGACAAGGTTAGACATAGAAAAGGAGCATGACGTAGAAGAAGACAGCTTAGGTCCAGGCATACACGACGATGAAATAGGAAGGGCATTAAAGTAGATGAAAGCAAATAAGGCCATGGGGGTAGACAACATTCCTGTGGAACTGTTGAAATTTTTGGGAAAATGTGGGAAGGAGACTCTATATGGACTGATTAGTAGTATCTATGAGGAAGGAATCTGGCCGGAAGATTTTGTGAGATCAGTGTTAGTTCTTATTCCAAGAAAGGCAAAGGTGAGGATTACAGGACAATAAGTTTGATATCCCACGCAGCTTATTCTCAGAATCATCAAAAAAGGATAGAGAGTAAGGCAAATGATTACTTAGGGGATGATCAGTTTGGGTTTAGGAAAGGAAGAGGTACGTGTGATGCCATTGCAGTAATGAGATCACTAATCGAGAGGAATATACTATAGAATACAATCAGGACGTATTTGCCTGTTTCGTAGATTTCGAAAAAGCGTTTGATAGAGTGAATTGGGAAAAATTAATGCGTGTAATGCCGAAAATATGAATGGATTGGAGGGACAGGAGACTGATCCGCAAACTGTACATGTCTCAGACTACTCAGGTGCGAGTGGGGAACGGAGAGTTCGGATGGGCAGTTTTAGGAAGATGTGTAAGGCAGCGTTGCCCATTGTCACCGGTGCTGTTCAACGTATATGTGGAGGAAATGATTAAAGAGGCATGGGAAGAACTGGAGTTAGGAATGAAAGTCGGATGGGAATTCGTAAAATCGGTTAGGTTTGCTGATGACCAATCATTAGTTACTCAGTCAGCCAAGGGGTTTCAAGCATTGTTGAGTGAATTGGAGGTTCAGTGCGATAAATATGGGATGAGAATCAATATCAATAAAACAAAGTTTATGCAATTTTCCAGAAAGAAAAAGGCTAAGCTAAACATTAAAATAGGAGAAGGAAAAATAGAGCAGGTAGAACAGTGTATCTCGGAAGTGTTTTGGACCAATACGGTCAAAATAATAGGGACGTAAGGAGAAGAACTGCGCTGGGCAAGGAGGCTTTCTCAAGGAGGAGGGAGTTGATGACGGGGACGTTGAGCAGGGAGATTAAGACAAGACTCGTAAAAACTCTGATATGGAGCGTAGCTATATGTACGGCGCGGAAACGTGTTCACTGAAGCAGCAGGATAGACGTAGATTGGAGGCTTTTGAAATGTGGGTGTGGAGAAGAATGGAGAAGGTGAAATGGACCGAAAGGAAAACAAATGAGGAAGTACTGGAGATGGTGGGTAAGGAGAAGGGTTTGTTGAGAGAAATCCTATGGAGGCAGGAAAAATGGATGAAAGGCGTATTGAGCGGTAGTGGAATGCTGAAGAAGGTAATAGAGGGGAGAATGTTGGGCAAGCGAGGAAAGGGTAGGAACAGGATAGGGATGTTGGATGGGATGAAGGGAGGAAAGAAGTACACAGAGATGAAGAGGGATCTGATATAGATTAGGTTGCTGGATTGGGTTTTGTTTGGAGTTACAAAACATTTATTTGACAGTTGTGTCCATCCAAAACCTACCTTAACCGGTAGATTACCTTAAAAAATTATATATATGTATATTTATATATGTATACACACACACACAGATATATATATATATATATATATATATATATATATATATATATATATATATGCGTCCATCATATTTTCTTGGGAATGATAATTGAGGTGGTTTCCCGTTGCCTTCCTCAATAGTGTTTTTAACGTGACACCATCACTTAATGGCCGCCCCACTGGGGTCAGACGCCATTGCAGCCGCCTCACTGAGGAACAGACGCTGCGTGGACTACCTTTCGTCTGGCTCCTAACCTTCGACCTATCTGGCATGGGTGACCCTTCCAGGAGTAATTATTATTACTCCCGCCAGCACAGCTCTAGGGGTCATCGGAACACACAAGCCCTTCCACCACGACAAGGTTGTAGTCCATGGGAGGGTGTAGTCCATGGGAGGGCGTCAGGACGTTTTTGCCTGTTTTATAGATTTCGAAAAAGCGTTTGATAGAGTGAATTGGGAAAAATTAATGCGTGTATTGCAGAAAATAGGAATGGATTGGAGGGACAGGAGACTGATCCGCAACCTGTACATGTCTCAGACTGCTCAGGTGCGAGTGGGGAACGGAGAGTCCGGATGGGCAGTGTTAGGAAGAGGTGTAAGGCAGGGTTGCCCATTGTCACCGGTACTGTTCAACGTATATGTAGAGGAAATGATTAAAGAGGCATGGGAAGAACTGGAGGTAGGAATGAAAGTCGGAGGGGAATTCCTAAAATCGGTTAGGTTTGCTGATGACCAAGCATTAGTTGCTCAGTCAGCCAAGGGGTTGCAAGCATTGTTGAGTGAATTGGAGGTTCAGTGCGATAAATATGGGATGAGAATAAATATTAATAAAACAAAGGTTATGCGATTTTCCAGAAAGAAAAAGGCTAAGCTAAATATTAAAATAGGCGGGGAAAAAATAGAGCAGGTAGCACAGTTTACATATCTCGGAAGTGTTTTGGACCAACACGGTCAAAGTGGTAGGGACGTAAGGAGAAGAATTGCGCTAGGCAAGGAGGCTTTCTCAAGGAGGAGGGAGTTGATGACGGGGACGTTGAGTAGGGATGTTAAGACAAGACTCCTAAAAACTCTGATATGGAGCGTAGCTATGTACGGCGCGGAAACATGGTCGCTGAAGCAGGAGGATAGACGTAGATTGGAGGCTTTTGAAATGTGGGTGTGGAGAAGAATGGAAAGGGTGAAATAGACCGAAAGGAAAACAAATGAGGAAGTACTAGAAATGGTGGGGGAGGAGAGGGGTTTGTTGAGAGAAATCCTATGGAGGCAGGAAAAATGGATGAAGGGCGTATTGAGCGGTAGTGGAATGTTGAAGAGGGTAATAGAGGGGAGAATGTTGGGCAAGCGAGGTAAGGGTAGGAACAGGATAGGGATGTTGGACGAGATGAAGGGAGGAAAGAAGTACACCGAGATGAAGAGGGACCTGATATAGATTAGTTTGCTAGGTGGGGAGTCACAAAATGTTTATTTGATAGTTGGGTCCATCCAAAAACCTACCTTAACCGGTAGATTACCTAAAATATATATATATATATATATATATATATATATATATATATATATATATATATATACGTATACATATATTCAAACTTGAAAATCCCGCCATACGGCGAACAAATATTATTTTCGCAAATAGAAATAGACATGTATAGTGGGTTGCGGTAGTCCAGGGGTAGAGCGTTGAACTACTACCGTTTGAGGTAGGTTTTTGGATGGACACAACTATCAAACAAATACTTTGCAAACAAGTAACGAGCAACTCCAAACAAAACCCAATCCAGCAACCTAATCTACATCCTTTCCTCTTCATCTCTGTGTGTATATATATATATATATATTATATATATACACACATATTTATACCTGATTTTACCTATAATATTATGGACGCTAGGAAACAATTTCACACAAAGAGTATAAATTTGATAACCCTATAAAACGTTCATGGTTTTGACACATGAATAGCTAGCCGCTCGTTTTTTATGAGTAAAGTGTATTTGATGGGTATTTAAAGGGCTCCATTTTCCAGACTTTTTTACTTTGGTGGTAGGTGAGTATTAATTGGGACAAGGTCTCAGAATAAAATTGGACCCACTGGATGACACAAAAGAATCGACGGTGTCATCCGCTGACATTCATTGTCTTCTATGCTCAAAACCAGTCATTAAAAATTCATAATAAACCTACATTACATTGTCGACTATGTTCTGTGAGCTTATACGTGAGTTCTCATTACAAAAATAATATAAAAAAGGAACAAATTCATTAGGTCTTGATATTAATTTTTTATAATCATCCAATTTATCACACGTTCACGGTACTACTAAATTAAATATTGTTACGATGCAATAAGTAATATTTAAAATACAACAGATTTCGTTGTAATATCGACAGAAACCAAGTATGAAATGGTAGGAAAATAAACACCTAAGAGTAGGCCCCTGTAGTTGAACTAAAAATCAGTAAAATAAAAACAAAATCCATGCACCTAAAACGGAACAAAATACTTAATGTTTTGGATTGTTTTTGAAAAAGTTAAAGTGTTCAAATACCTTAGAACTGTTATGATCTCAAAAAACAGAGAAAATCTTGAGATGCAATACGTATAGAATATACACAGAGTCTATATGCCCTAAGCAGTTCGTTAACATCATTGTTATCAATCCATAGAGCCGTATCAATCCGTAGATCTTGAGTTTTTTGTGATGTGATGATAAGTTCATTTATTTATTCATTTAATTTGTTTATTTATTACACACATATCATTTTTATTACATAATTATTGCATTTAATACATAAATATATGTGTCATCACGCCACGAAAAACTCAAAATCTACGGAACCATGCATAGAAAAGTCTTTTTTAACTGAGCTGAAACATGAATAATCGATAAAATTGAAGAGAAAATTAATAACTTAGGAAAAAATATCTGGTCTTGGGAAAAATATCTGGACCAAAAAAAGACGGCACTATTTGGCCCAACAAAGAGATGAGGGATATGTTTAGAGCTCCAGGCATACGTAGCAGCAGTAGTAACAAATAGAAGACTGAGATGGGCGGGTTATTTTAAGTTTTCTTAATGGTCATTTATCGATAAATATGTAAAATAAATCAAATAATGGAGAATATGTTGACTACAAGTAATTGAACTACAGCAAGTAAGTGTAAAAATCATTTATCCACATGCGAAACGACCTGCTACGACAAGAAAGAAAATAAAGTAAGGTAGGCTGAAATAACAACAGATTAGGCTATTAATGAAAACATATTAGGATACTTAGAACGAAAAAAATAATCCCCCCCTCAGCGCGGTCTTTTACAGTTATTCTGATCCCTTATTTTTCGTGGGAAAAATGCTAACTTAATTCTGTCGGTTCTACACTTGATCTCTCTAATCTCACTGTCATGATCTCTCCTACCATTGTACGATGGGGCTAATACTCGTATTACATTTTCAACATCATCACTATAGAGATCTACCTCCAATTTACGAGTAAGAGATTTGATCTATAATTTAATCCTCCTTGAGTGATTCCCAACCTAGTTCCGCTAAGGCAATAGATTCCGTAATACGTTATATCATAAGTATTTTAAAAATCTACTTCCTAGGTTTTAATTCGCCAATCAATCCAAATTTATTTTGATGTTGCATGCCTAATGTTGAATCGCCCCTGCCATAGCGACGGCTTGCAGTATATCATGTAGATACACATGTAAGAAGTGAGGTGAAGATAACAGCATGATAAAGCAGTCTGAAAAGAAAGCCCAGTAGGGAGAACTCCTTGTGGAAGGCCCAGAAAATGCTGGAAAGACCAAATGATATTGAAAATGGACGAGATGAGGGTCATTGAGCAGAATGCTGGAGACTATAAGCGATAGAGGCAGCCTACTAACAGGGTAAAGGATCACGTAATGTATATATGACCGTGTGGGTGATTGGGTAACTAAAAATTTATTAATTCCATTTACTACAACAAGTGTTTTAAAGCTAGAGTGATTAACCCGAGATGTGAATTCACAAATAGCAGTTATTATATGAAATAATTCGTTCGTTAGTGTCAACAATGACTTAATATAAGTTGTATAAAATTAAAATCATTACGCTATGGTTGTGAAAAAAACACATTGGCCACATATGGAAATACAATGGGATTTGAGAATACTATTAGTATACTATCTTTATAGTCAGAGGTTGGCATTTTCCTCTTAGCCAGGAAGATATATTTTACGTGTTCTGTAAATAAATACGTAACCAGGAGTGAACTGAAGAGCTATGATTTAGTTGGGATTTAGAAATAATTGTGCCAGATCAATTTGTAAGCGCTATACAATCTAAGAATGCAGTTCAGACCAAGGGCATTTCTTTCAAAGAAAATACTGACCGTTGTGATTGTATTCATTCACTTTGAAGACATCACCCAAAAGAACGCTGGCTTACGAATACGCTCCCATCTTATCCACATCCATCTCCTGATATACGTTTAACGCACGGCCGTGTTCTGAGATAAGGATAAAGAAATCCTCAATATTCGTCACGAGGGACGCTCGACAATCCAGCAAAACACTCCACTCCCTCTCTCCAGTCGACATCATCCGTCTCTCTCCCGCACATCCTAACACGTACATCGTTTCCGGCGAGAGAGTACTCCACACGTTATGTATGTACGGCCGAGAGGAATTCTCCGACGTACGGAACCAAAAAAAAATAAAATAAAAGAAAAATAAAGAGATACCTCTCCACCTTTAGGACGGCGTGAGATTGGGATCTCCTCTCGCCCATTCTTGCCTGACCGCAGCGCACTGCACCCACCGATCGTAAAGATGGCGCCCAGCCTAGATGTCTGACCATTCGGAAAGGGGCGTCAGGGGGGGGGAAGGGATGAGGAAGGACAGGGGACGGGACGGTTGAGGCGGCGGACGAGGGGGGATGCGTATGGGGAGACTGCGGGAAGAGACACGTGGGGACCGCCGATGAGGCGGACGCCGCGCGCCTTTTGTGTGCTGGCCACGAGAACGTCGCCGTACATTTTTGCCTTCCGCTCCGCATATCCTCCCCCACCTTACCCTTCCCAGGCTCGACTAGTGCCCACCTCTCCATGCCTCCCGGGATGGACACGTCCATTCTCTTTCCCAACGGCAACATTCCCGGTCTTCCCCGCCCATCCATGACCCTCCTTTCCACCTTTCGTTCTCCCAGACCCTCGAAGCCGTACTCCGGCCCGTCCAAAACAACGCGCGCCCTCCTCCTCCGACGTCCGCCCATGTCGCTCGGACAATCACTCGCCTTCCTGCACGTCATCCCGAATCAAGAGTCGCGGGTTCTGACGACTTTGTCACTAATCTCACTGTTTTTTCAAACCACGCGCTATTCGGGGCCGGCGGGGATTTCTGTGCGTCTCGTGATGCTGGGAGAGAAGAATGAGGGGTGGCTGGAGGGAAGGACTGTTGGCGCGAATAATGGTACGAATGGAAAAGAGAGGAGGACTAGGAGGAGGCGGGGAGACGGATGCATGGCTGGAAAACGCTAATGGGTTTCATTTGTAAAATGGTCACTCAGTCTTTCGTTCCCTGTGAGCCGGGCGAAGGCCATGGTACCGCCGAGTCGGTTTTCGGAAGATAACCAAACTGTAAAAGATTCGTCGGACAGTATGGTGACACAGAAAAGCTTTTATATCGCCCACAAAACCTCTCTCTCTCTCTCCCTTTTATTTCGCTCCACGGGTACTCCCCTTGTCCACCCGTTTTGACCCCTCTTTAACAAATCGCCATGTTTTGACCAGTGTCGGAATGGAACGGAAAGTGAGGATGATTCGATTTGTAAATGTCCAAGTGTCCTGCTTCACCTACTTTTCATTACCCTTTTCATTCTCTCCTGTTGCTCTCTCGATTTTTATTTCTCCATTGTTGGCTTCGTTCCCTCTTTCTAGAGATATACTGCCTTGTTCGTCGAGTTCGATGCTGTTTTTCGATTCATCAGGTACACTAGTAAGTGACGGACGGATCCTTTCCCGGCTGCTAGTTTCCCCACAGCTATCCATTTGAAAATTCATTCTAAAAGTGCCTATCAGAACTAAGGAACTAGGTGAATTGTTTTATCATATCATCACATAATTATTAATAGCCTGTATTTATTGACAAATATGTATCGTAATGAAATGATTATTCTTATAATGTATCTGTTTGTATAATCGAGGAACAAATCATTCAAACTTAAAAGAAATTCTGGCAACTTTAATCTATCCATAGGTGCTCATAATTTTTCTTGAACTCATTGACTTGTAAAATATTCCAGGGTTTTAATTGGACATATTTGTGGTCACTTGTTTCCAATGATCACTTTCCACACCGTTTTTACATTGCCCTAAAATGCATTATAATTTTTTAAATAACAGTGTAAGAATCCAATAGCAATGTAATTTTTGCACAGTAATTCCTGTAATACTGCGGATAAAGAAATTCACAACACACTAAAAAGAACTCAAAAAGTAAATTATCATATTTGAATTCTTTTTAACAAATGTATAGCTTGTGTAGGTGCTTTCCTTTAATTTTGGACCCTATATTTTAATACCCTCCCACGGACTATAACGTGGTGGAAGGCCTTGTGCGTACTGATGACCCCTAGGGCTGTGCTGGCGGGAGTAATAATATTTGCTCCTGGTAGTTTCACCCATGCCAGATAAATCGAAGTTTAGGAGCCAAACAGAAGGCAGTCCGCGCAGCGTCTGTTCCTCAGTGAGGCGGCTACAAAGGTGTCTACATCTACATAATACCCCGCAAGCCGCCGCAAGGGCGTGTGGTGGGGGGTGTTAGGGCACCATCCGTATTTTGGAAAGAAAAAAACCGCATGCAGAAGCCACAAATATATAGTCCACAAACCAAAAATGGTAAACATTCATGCAAGAACCCTTTCACCCCACACACATGCAAGCACACACAAACTACCAACAAACATACATATGCACCTACATTTAAACCTAATATCTTTTAATTTTGTTCTGACTTGCAACTTTTATGCTTTAAAAATTTCTAGAGGGACTTTGGTTTCTTACTATTATGATTTCTGATTGTTCTGGGAAAGAATGAGTATTGGAATCTATCTCCCTTATTTTGTCTGACCCCAGTGGGACGGCCATTGAGTGATGGTGCCACGTTAAAAATACTCTTGAGGAAGGCAACGGGAAACCACCTCAATTATTATTCCCAAGATTGCTATGATGGACACATTAGAAAATATAGGACCTGGCAACTGCGGGACTCGGCCCAAGCGGCCGTGTGTCGTGCGCGGCAGCGGGAGAGGCAAGGCTTCAGCGGTCGTCATCCCACGAAACCCTTGCAAGGGAAAACCGACAGCAGCAGGATGGAAGACGAAGAAGAAGATGACCGAATCAGTTAGAATAGGAACTTGTAACTTTAGGACAATGGTGAGGAAAGGAAAATTAGAGAATATAAAGTGAGAGATAAAAAGAGGAAACATATATTTTAGGTTTATGCGAGGTGAATGGAAGGATAGCGGAGATTACTGGTGTGATAATTATAAATATAATATACAGCGGCGGGGACGAGAGCCAATGAGGGGTTGCCATTATATTAAATAAAGAGGTAGGAAGAAGTGTAGTCAACATAGAACAAGCAAGGGATGGAATATAACCAGTAGAGATAAAAGCAGAACCGACAAGCTTGGTCATTGTTCATGTATACATGCCTCCGAACAACCATAAGGAGGAAGAAGTCGATAGGATATCTACATCTACATAATACCCCGTAAGCCGTCGCAAGGGGGTGTGGCGGGGGGCGTTAGATCACCATCCAAAAAAGAAAAACCGCATTTAAAACCAACACATACATGCAAACCCAAATCCACAGTGGTGCATACATTCATAGAAACATCCTATCATTTTACACTCATGCAAATAGATATATCTACCTCCTTCCATTTTACAAGCATGCAATTACATATGCTATAATCCAACACCCTCCCATGGACTACAACCTTGTCGTGGTGGAAGGGCTTGTGTGTTCCGATGACCCCTAGAGCTGTGCTGGCGGGAGTAATAATAATTACTCCTGGAAGGGTCACCCATGCCAGATAGGTCGAAGGTTAGGAGCCAGACGAAAGGTAGTCCACGCAGCGTCTGTTCCTCAGTGAGGCGGCTGCAATGGCGTCTGACCCCAGTGGGGCGGCCATTAAGTGATGGTGTCACGTTAAAAACACTATTGAGGAAGGCAACGGGAAACCACCTCAATTATGATTCCCAAGAATATAATGATGGACACTATAGATAATATGAGTCCTGGCAACTACGGGACTCGGCCCAAGAGACCGTGTGTCGTGCCCGGCAGCGGGAGAGGCAAGGCTTCCGCGGTCGTCATCCCACGAAACCCTTGCAGGGAAGAAATAACTTCAGCAGGACAGAAGACTCAGAAGAAGGCGAAAGTAGCTAGAATAGGAACCTGGAACGTCAGGACAATGTTGAGGAGAGGCAAATTAGAAAATATTAAGCGAGAGATGGAAAGAGGTAACATAGATGTTTTAGGCCTCTGCGAGGTGAGATGGAAGGGTAGCGGGGATTACTGGAGTGACAATTATAGAGTAATATACAGCGGCGGGGACGAGAGCCAACGCGGGGTGGCCGTAATTTTAAATAAAGGGGTAGGAAGAAGCGTAGTCAACACAGAGCAAGCGACAGATAGAATTTTACTCGTAGAGATTAAAGCAGAGCCGACGAACTTGGTCATTGTTCAGGTATACATGCCACCGAGCAACCACAAGGAGGAAGAAGTCGATAGGATGTATGATGAGTTAGAGGATATCATCGCGAGTGTTCCTGCAGGGAAACATTTGATAGTGATGGGGGATTGGAATGCGACGGTAGGCGAAGGAAGGGATGGTGGTGAGGTTGGGGACTATGGGTTAGGCACGAGGAATGAACGCGGGGAGAAAGCAATTGATTTCTGCAGGAGACAGGGGTTAGTCATCACTAACACATGGTTTAGACACCACAAAAGGCGTAGGTATACATGGAAAATGCCAGGTGACTCAGAAAGGTATCAGTTAGATTATATTATGGTTAGGCACAGGTTTAGGAACAGTGTGATAAATTCGCACAGTTTCCCAGGTGCGGATGCGGACTCTGACCACAATTTAGTTGTTATGAAATGTAATGTTCGTTTCAAGAAGATAAGGCAAGGGCGGCGGGTTAGGAAATGGAATTTAGAAACAGTAAATGGATTAACGAGGAAGGAGTATCAGCAGGCTGTAGAGAAAATGATGGATGACGGTAAAGAAATGAGTACTATCGAGGAAAAATGGGAATGTATCAAGAAAGGGATATTGGAAGCCGCTAAAGACACTATAGGAACCGTGAACGGGAAAAGGATAAGGAAACCATGGGTAACGGATGAGATGATTGCAAAGATGGATGAGAGAAAAAGATGGAAAAATGTAAACACAGAGTTAGGCAAAATGAAGTACAAAGAGTTAAACAATAAATTGAGAAGGGCCACAAATAAAGCAAAGGAAGAATGGTGGAAAACGCAATGCGAGGATATGGAAAGTTTACAGAAGAAGGGTGAAATTGGTGCTCTATACAGCAAGGTTAAGTCATTATCGGGAAGTAAGAAGGCAAGATCTGTGCTAACAGTTAAAGATAAATGGGGTAAGATAATAGTTGAACCAGGAAAAATCCAAGAGAGATGGAAGGAATATATAGAAAAACTGTATGGTAAAGAACTTAGGCCGACAAGGTTAGACATAGAAAAGGAACATGACGTAGAAAAAGATAGCTTAGGTCCAGGCATACTCGACGAGGAAATAGAAAGGGCATTAAAGGAGATGAAAGCAAATAAGGCTGTGGGGGTGGACAATATTCCTGTAGAAATGTTGAAATGGTTAGGGAAAGGTGGGAAGAAGGCCATATATGGACTGATTCGTAGTATCTATGAGGAATGAATCTGGCCGGAAGATTTTGTGAGATCGGTGTTAGTTCCTATTCCAAAAAAGGCAAAGGCTTCGTCATGTTAGGATTACAGAACAATAAGTTTGATATCCCACGCAGTTAAAGTTATTCTCAGGATCATCAACAAAAGGATAGAGAGTAAGGCAAATGATTACTTAGGGGATGATCAGTTTGGGTTCAGGAAAGGAAGAGGTACGCGTGATGCCATTGCAGTAATGAGATCACTACTTGAGAGGAATATAGAATACAATCAGGACGTTTTTGCCTGTTTTGTAGATTTCGAAAAAGCGTTTGATAGAGTGAATTGGGAAAAATTAATGCGTGTATTGCAGAAAATAGGAATGGATTGGAGGAACAGCAGACTGATCCGCAACCTGTACATGTCCCAGACTGCTCAGATACGAGTGGGGAACGGAGAGTCCGGATGGGCAGTGTTAGGAAGAGGTGTAAGGCAGGGTTGCCCATTGTCACCGGTACTGTTCAACGTATATGTAGAGGAAATGATTAAAGAGGCATGGGAAGAACTGGAGGTAGGAATGAAAGTCGGAGGGGAATTCGTGAAATCGGTTAGGTTTGCTGATGACCAAACATTAGTTGCTCAGTCAGCCAAGGGGTTGCAAGCATTGTTGAGTGAATTGGAGGTTCAGTGCGATAAATATGGGATGAGAATCAATATTAATAAAACAGAGGTTATGCAATTTTCCAGAAAGAAAAAGGCTAAGCTAAATATTAAAATAGGTGGGGAAAAAAAAGAGCAGGTAGAACAGTTTACATATCTCGGAAGTGTTTTGGACCAATACGGTCAAAGTGGTAGGGACGTAAGGAGAAGAATTGCGCTAGGCAAGGAGGCTGTCTCAAGGAGGAGGGAGTTGATGACGGGGACGTTGAGTAGGGATGTTAAGACAAGACTCGTAAAAACTCTGATATGGAGCGTAGCTATGTACGGCGCGGAAACGTGGTCGCTGAAGCAGGAGGATAGACGTAGATTGGAGGCTTTTGAAATGTGGGTGTGGAGAAGAATGGAGAAGGTGAAATGGACCGAAGGAAAACAAATGAGGAAGTACTAGAAATCGTGGGGGAGGAGAGGGGTTTGTTGAGAGAAATCCTATGGAGGCAGGAAAAATGGATGAAAGGCGTATTGAGCGGTAGTGGAATGTTGAAGAGGGTAATAGAGGGGAGAATGTTGGGCAAGCGAGGTAAGGGTAGGAACAGGATAGGGATTTTGGACGGGATGAAGGGAGGAAAGAAGTACACCGAGATGAAGAGGGACCTGATATAGATTAGTTTGCTAGGTGGGGAGTCACAAAATGTTTATTTGACAGTTGTGTCCATCCAAAAAAACCTACCTTAACCGGTAGATTACCTAATAATAATAATGATCGAACAAATACCGGCACCTTAGGATGCAGTAAGAAATTTATCCAATATCGTGCAAGCTAGATTTTGGTAAGTAACAAGGCGAAATTCCACCACCCCAACGTGCAACAACTTTATTCCTCCAACATGCCCTTCAACACCTCCAACATGGTGTATTCCACTATAGGGATAAAATATGAGGGATAGACGCCGTTATAGATAGGTACCAGCATCCGTTTATCCATCGTACGATATTCAATAATGAGACGTACGATACAAATACAAAAAACGTACAAACTCATAGAGGCTAAAAAATTACATGTTAACTCTAATACTATGATGTAAAGAACGACATTTAGTCAAATAAATTAATTATTACATCATTTACACACGAGGTGTGTTCAATAAGTAACGGGAATTAAGAGTATTTTGGAAAGAATTTGATTTATTCGTCTATGTGAATGCTATCCCCTCGGAAGTAGTCCCCAATAAATATTATAGACTTATGCCAGCGTTTTTTCAAATCCTCGAAACACTGCTGTAACTCGATCTTTGGTGCAGCTTTTAGCTCTCTTAATCTCTTGCTATACTTGTAAAACGGCGGCCTTTTAAGGCTCTCTTTATTTGTGGGAGGAGAAAAAACCACAAGGGGTCATGCCTGGCGAATATGAAGGCTGGGACGTCAGTACGAAACCATTTTTGGCCAAACGGTCACGAGCATGCCGTGTAGTGAAGTGAACAAGAATTATTGTAGTGCAAAAGCCATGAATTGCACGAGTTGCAGTTCACGAGTGTGTTTATATATGAGCTAATATATACCTATTAAAGCGAATGTATAAATTTATGTTGATAATCAACTATAGTTAACTGCACATAATTCATAACTTTGAAAATCAGGGCAACTCTCATCTGCATAATACCCGCGTCCACCGCAAGGCCATGTGGCGGGGGGCATTAGGCGACCACTCGTACAAGAGAGCAAAACCACATGCAACACCAACACACACATGCAAAACTATACCCACAGTGACGTATACATTCATGGAAAACCCTTTCAACATAAACGCATGCAAATACATATACTATCAACTAACAAAGAATTGCAACTTAAGGTGCAGTAAAAATGTATCCAATAACGTGCAAGCTAGAATTTGAAAAGTAAGAAGGAGAAATTCCACTACCACATGGACATGCAACTGTCCTGACACCACCTGCCACACATCCTTACGCCGTATTTTTTAGTTGCAGATTGTCGTTCTCGATAGGATGTATGAGTCATCCCTCAGAAAAATGTCAGTTTTTTCTTCGGATGGGAACCATTCAGAACTAGTAGCCGTGTTACTAAGCCGTGCGATCAGGTGGGCACGAAATATTTCATTATTTTAGAAAATTAGGGCATTTGATAACAACAACCGTAGGTAAATAACTCAAGATTAGCGTTTCATTCAGAAAAGATGCGTAAAACCCTCGCGAAGGCACCGAATGATTTATATGGTCTCTTGATTAGCGCAATCGCCAAGTAATTGAAGGAGATCCGTAATTTTCATTATTCATCCACCCTTGCCAGCCTTCATCTTCATCCACGCCAATTATCCCCTTGAACCTTTCGAATATGCTCAGGTCATTAATCTTTATGGCAAAATAATATTTTTAAGGGTTTAACTTCCAGAACTGAAACATATTAAAGCGAAAACCATCAAAGTTTCATAATTTGAACTGAGATGGATTTCAAACCGAATTTTTATGAGAATATTTCAGCTACATAGCAAATAAGATTTGCTAAGTTACGGTTAACGTCTTCTCAGCACTAGTAGGCTCCTTTAAACGGGAAGGAAACATAAAAATTAATCCATGCAATATCCGTGAAATTAACATGATATATCATCAGTTTTTGGACAGTATGAGAACCAGTACGTGTAAGCGCGAGAAAATTGTTAGCCATGAAAAGATTTTATATGTATTTAGTAGTTAACCTTGAATGCAAAGAAATTAATATAATAATTATTTAACGACTCCATTGGCAATTTTAGATAAAAATCCGACTGCAATCTAATAGGTTGTAAATTTTGGTCATGAAATTTCACACCAGTCAAAGATATCTATCGTGAGTAAAAACATTTTCTTGGAATTCTATTGGTTGACACACGTGAATATTTTATATTTACTATATTTACTTATTATATTTAGAATAAGCTATTCTACCAATTTTGCAGAAAAAAATCGTTTTGGAACGAGAGGAAATATTCCAGGGAGAAAGCAGGCTAAATAAGTTTCCGGGCACGACAGGCCCAGCAATAGGCAAGATCAATTGACAAAGACAATCCGTGCCAGGAGCTTAAAGCCCACTTCCAAGAAAAATCAGACTCCCCTGCGCATTATTGAAAACGTCAACATTTTTCACCCCCGAAACAAAAGCTCCTTGTCCCTTTCGTCAACCTAATTCGTCATTTTCCATTTCCGTCGACGGATGAAAATGCAATTTCCACAGTTGGCACTCTTGGCACTCGCAACTCCCTCCCTACCCTGCCTTCATCCCCACGCTCCCTCCCCAACACACGCCCCACCCACCCGCTCACCCCCCAATCTCTCCCCTCGCCGCCACCACCTCCGCTTTCCTTCCCTTGAGGGACACCCGTCCCGACTCCCCGTCAGCCGTCCCGTTGTCATCCGTCCTCTTTCCCTTGGTGTCTAATTCCTTTCCAGTAATCTCTTAGTCCCATCTCCCTCCTTCTTTTATTCCCATTCCATCTCGTTTCCAGGATTCACAGCCGTAGAAAGAGAGAGACAAGGAGGAGGCGGGGTGGGGATGAGGTTGCCTGGGGGAGGAATGGGATAGGGATGGGGAGGGAGGCATGGGGGGAGTGGCAAGGAGGAGGAGGTGGACGTCCCCTTTCAATTGTTTGCGAGCGGAAAAACTGCCCGCCCCACCTTATTGTGTTGACGTTTCTAACTTGTAAAAGGAGAACGACTGGAATTCCGCCCGCGGCCAAACACGAGTTTCAATAAATCAATGAAAGTCCCAAAAAAAATGGGGGAGGCTTCGTTTGAAGCTAATAAAAGAGCGATAACATTTAACGTGTAAACAAAATAACGGTTTTGTTCCCGTGGAGATGTTTTAATTTGATTTTATATATATATATATATATATATATATATATATATATATATATATATATATATATATATATGTACATATATACATATAGAGGATCTCTCCTTGGAATTTTACATGGAAAGGAAATACAGCGAAGGCGATTGGCTGAGCCACTTTTGAGTGTTTCATTTGCGTCTCTGGTTTTAAAACTCTTTAAACATTTGCTGCGCAGCTTCCGCTGTCAGGGGTTAGCCTTAGTAAGTTACAAAAACACCATCTCCGATGGCAAGCGCGAAGGATTTGGGGTTTTTTTCCTTCGTGGCTCTGATTTTAAATCCGAGATTAACAGAATGGAAAGTGTGCCAACAAATAATTGGAAGGAACACTCTCGTAACAGCTGTTGTTCTCATTCACATCGGTCCGCAAAGGAGAACTAGAATTTTAAAATTGGAAAACCTTAAATTTGGAATAATTAAGTTGAGACATTTATGTCCGCAGTTAAGCTCATCCATTAATTTACGAGGGGTATCATTTTCTGGGAAGAAGCAGTCTCTCATCCGAAAGATACGTATCTTTGCTATTCCGCTAAAGATACACGCAGTATGAGGCATGTGAAAAATTATAACGCATTGAATTCAAATACGCTACCTTGCGATAGGACTGATGAGCAGTAAGATGAATGAAAACCATGTAATTACCTTAATGGAATATTATTCGTGCATATAGATTTTACATACGCTCGATGGAACTCTATTGAAATGAACGACCAGCAACAGATGATAATCATTACTCATTTCTGCGGAGATAAAAGAAACGACCTAAGGAAAAAAGTGGCCTGGGAAAATATGCCAGCTTCCTCATTAAGTGCTGCTCAAAATATTTCAAATAAGGAAAAGTGATAGCGCAGGTATTCTTAAAATAATGCTTACATCATCTTGAACTTGTATCTCATCGCTGGGATAATAAATAAAAGGAATGCAGGCAGGCATTAGCCACATCGTCATGGATTCGTATCGGCCCACTATATTTTCAAAATAGGCATTAACATGATGAGAACTCTCCCCCTTCCCAAAACTCTTCCCCCTTCTCAAAACAACCTCCAAAGATATGCCTGGAGACTAAATGACCGGAGGGTGATCAATTTTGATTGAGACCCTGGAAAAGAATTTCAAATTTCACTCTAAGGATTGTATTCACATCGACACAAGCTACGCTGTCACCAGCTAAATCAGACTTTGAATACCTCTGGCCAGAATGGACGTTGTGCTGTTCTTCAACGGGTGTATCTACGAGGGCTGACCAGGAAGTAACTGACGTTTCGGTCTAGAGTGGCGGTGGGTAGGACTAGAGTCACCATCTTGGTATCTAAACGTCCCTACACTTAGTATTCATCCTGCTGTTGTACTGTGCAGACTGTAGTTCTTCTACTTAGCTCATTTCCGAAATGTATCTTACTTTGTGTTCAGATCTCGTATATAAAACGTACGATAAAGGATTATCTTCATCGCCATAATATCTTAAAAACCCTAAGGTAAAATCAAACTATGATTTACTGCATGTTATATTACCCGAATAATAGGTTGTGGGTAAAATTTTGATTATTTGGATACAGACACAGTGTTTGTGTACCTTTTCTATAATCTTTAACACGATTCATGCTGGAAAATACATTTTGACAAATAAACATTTTTACAACAATAAAATATGTGAAAAATTTTTGTTTGTGGTAGTTTTCCTTTATTTTTTTAGCTTAAAATGTGTTCCACTCAAGGATTGTAGTTTTATTTCCGTTGAACATTTCAGAGTTACTGTGCATTCCATCATGAATGCAGCAATAATAGAGTCCTGATGAAGTTGGATTTACAATAAGTCAAGTGAGGTGGAGGGAGTTTTTGAAATGATACCAAAAACATTGCTATGTTTTCATTGCTATAGAAACTTGCGTGTATGAGCTTAATATACTCCTCAGTGATATCCACATCAGTACCTAAACCTTTCTTCACATTGCCCATAACACAAAGCACGCAACACATATGGCGATTTGAACATTAAATCTGTATGAACTCGAATACCGCAGTTTCTGAAAGATTATTTACGATTAGTTATCATTATCCTCTACTGTGAATCAACATAGTAGTGTTAGAGCCTTCATGCTTTATTATTATGTAATCTACCGGTTAAGGTAGGTTTTTGGATGGACACAACTATCAAGTAAACATTTTGTGACTCCCCACCTAGCAAACTAATCTATATCAGGTCCCTCTTCATCTCGGTATACTTCCTTCCTCCCTTCATCCCGTCCAACATCCCTATCCTGTCCCTACCCTTACCTCTCTTGCCCAACATTCTCCCCTCTATTACCCTCTTCAACATTCCACTACCGCTCAATACGCCTTTCATCCATTTTTCCTGCCTCCATAGGATTTCTCTCAGCAAACCCCTCTCCTCCCCCACCATTTCTAGTACTTCCTCGTTTGTTTTCTTTTCGGTCCATTTCACCTTCTCCATTCTTCTCCACACCCACATTTCAAAAGCCTCCAATCTACGTCTATCCTGCTGCTTCAGTGACCACGTTTCCGCGCCGTATATAGCTACGCTCCATATCAGAGTTTTTACGAGTCTTGTCTTAATCTCCCTACTCAACGTCCCCGTCATCAACTCCCTCCTCCTTGAGAAAGCCTCCTTGCCTAGCGCAATTCTTCTCCTTACGTCCCTACCACTTTGACCGTATTGGTCCAAAACACTTCCGAGATATGTAAACTGTTCTACCTGCTCTATTTTTTCCCCGCCTATTTTAATATTTAGCTTAGCCTTTTTCTTTCTGGAAAATCGCATAACCTTTGTTTTATTAATATTGATTCTCATCCCATATTTATCGCACTGAACCTCCAATTCACTCAACAATGCTTGCAACCCCTTGGCTGACTGAGCAACGAATGCTTGGTCATCAGCAAAACCTAACCGATTTCACGAATTCCCCTCCGACTTTCATTCCTACCTCCAGTTCTTCCCATGCCTCTTTAATCATTTCCTCTACATATACGATGAACAGTACCGGTGACAATGGGCAACCCTGCCTTACACCTCTTCCTAACACTGCCCATCCGGTCCTTTCCCCACTCGCACCTGAGCAGTCTGAGCCATGTACAGGTTGCGGATCAGTCTCCTGTCCCTCCAATCCATTCCTATTTTCTGCAATACACGCATTAATTTTTCCCAATTCACTCTATCAAACGCTTTTTCGAAATCTTTCCTTCCTATCCTTCATGCTTATTCTAAGGGAATTCTGGAAAGTAGGTATTTTATGGTTGATATCCTACCTCCTTGGTTAGGTATTATCTAGCGACGGATATCGAAACTCGAATCTCATTAAAGGGAAATTCACTCATTTCACCACCTAAAACATTACAACTTTCTTTGAATGGATTGTTATACATGCAAACGTGTGAGCTTACGATAATCACAGAGTTTTACATTCTCTTACTCAAGGGTAAAACCTCATATTACGTATGTGCCTAAATTGAATATCCTGTGAGTATTGTCAAATTCATCAACACCTACGTTTAGATTAAAAAAGTAATGAGGTAAAAATAGTTCACAGCTATCTAAATCAGTCAGCACGGCTATTCCAAAGCTGTTTTCCGTAGTCTTTAGGAAAATGAAAATGGGATGAAGATGGATTTGACACGGTTACAGAATACAAAAGTAATGAAAAACGAGAAGTCCCCTTTAACTAGTACGGAAGTCTTTATAAGTAAAACTAGTCGTCTAATGCCTGGCCTACTTCTACAATATTCACCATGCGATATCGATTTGTTCTGTTGAATCGATATCAAATTATTAGTTCTTGCGCTCCGTGCCTGATCGCCATTTGCTGTGAGTGGATTGAACTTTGATAACTGGTCTCTTTCAAAAAGTAGAGTCATGCATGAAAATCCGATTTGTGACGCATCCTTTGTGATAGTATTGGAAAAAAATACGCCAAGAGTTAAAAGTGAATTCAAATTGCTGAGGATCTCGCTACAGATGTATTTCCTTGATAGTTAAAATCGAGGCGATGCAAAAAATTACAATTGAAAGTTCGATGGTGCTGATGACTTGTCTGAAGTTGTTATATTCTGCACCTTGCTGAGTTATTTTTAAACAATCTTAGTTCAAGTTATTATTTTACTTACACTTGGATTATATGCTTTAAACCATGACGCATGATACCTTGACATGCAAACATAGGTTTCGATATTAATTTCTATTATGACCTTAATTATCACCAACGTACTCATATGTAAGTTCTTACCACTTCTCCTAAACACTTACTATTTTTACCATTCTGTTTTGCTGAATCATGGCCATGACTACAACTACTATAGGCCAGCTGATGAATAATTCAGATGCAAGTAACTTTATAACTCAAAAGTTACACTTTAAACCAAAAAGAGTTTGATCAATTACCGTATCTTAAGCTATATTATTCCAGAGGAGAAGAAATGACTGTTATAAACTGAGCACACCTTTCAGAACAGACCCCTTTTCGTTTTTTTCCCACGAATTTCCAACAAGCTGATGCGTGTGATTTGGCATTCTTGGGAGAAAAAATTAAGGATTCAGAAGGTGGAAGAAAAGGCTCACTTTCATTCCATGAATCAGAAAAAAATTATCTACTAATTTGGACAATGTGATCAAAAGAATTTTATCTATTTCCCTCTAGTGTCTCTTCCTATATGAGGTGGAAGAAAGGGTTCATTTTTATTTCACGAATCTGAAAAATAAGCTGCTAAGTAGGAAAATATGACCAAGAGAATTTTATATATATCTCTCTAGTAGTTCCTTATGCAAATAGAATTATTCGCTACTTTGGAATAATTTTTTTCAGAGGGAACTAAACTGGAGTTAACCAAACGCGGCTTTGCTGACGGTCGTATCTTAAAGTCATTTGCGAAACGGAGCTAAAAAATCTAATTTCCTTGCATGAATTCTTCTTAATTTTCAAATTAAATTTGCAACAACTTGAAATACTGCGGATTTTCTTAAATATTGCTGGGAATTTAGCTCGTAAGTTCATACAAATACATTCAAGCTCCCGACGATAGTGTTTATATTCACCGCAATCAATAAGGGGGATTTTCTTCGATAGTTCGCGATCGCCTGTGCGTACATAGTTACGTATGGGTGTTAATCTTTCTGAAGCAACAACACGCATCATATGCACCAGATAGTTTCACTGCTCGTATCATATAATTTTTTACACGCTATGACAAAAAAACGCAAGACTTCATTGTAGCTAAGGGAATTTTTGACGCCCGAATTGCCTCTTTCCGGATGAAAATTCACGAGAGAATAATTTATGGGAGTGGGTGTTCCACGTAGAAAAAATAATCCGCCGAGGATTAAAAAAAGGAGGAGAAGAGTGGGGACGTAGCTTTTTAAAATTAATCCCCTCCTACAGGGAAACACTTATAACAATCCCCACGGAAAATAGGAAATAATAACATTTTCGTGAAAGGATAGGAAATCCCTTCCCGTGTGATTCGTCAGGGAACGACAAAAAAACTGAGGTGGGCCTCAAACACTCCGTGTTTACCCTGCCGCCCACCCCACCCGCCCACCCACACAATCCAGTACCGCGATCACAAAACCCTCGAGCCCAAGCCATCACAACGTTCTTCGACTCTCCCTTTATCCCATTCCTTCCTCCTTATGCGTCCCAAAAACCGCATTCCCCAGCCCCCTTCACTTTATTTTTCTTTTCGACAGATCAACCGAAAAGGGCCGCATCCGTCTTATACCCCCACTCGCATACGCCGCCCGCCCCGCGAAAACCCGTCGCAGGCCCAAAACCTTCCTTCCCCATTCTCTTCCTCTCCGCTCCTCACAACCGCTCTCGCACACATTAACGAACTTTAGGACCTCAAGGCTACTGGCGTCGTCCGGGGGGACACCACTCTTCGGTCCCTCCACCCACTGCTCACCCCCCCCCATCCCAATCCCCCTCCTGAAAAAAAGAACGGGGACCCTAAGGTGGTTAAGCTCCCTACGTCCCTTTCTGCCTACGCATCACCGACCTACACATCCCACTCTCCCATCCCATCCTCCAACTTGTGCCCCGGCCACGCATCCACCTGCCCTCGACGCCCTCCCACCACCGCTCACCTCAACCCGCCTTAAACAATCAAGTGAGTGGGGAGGACGGGGGTGGAATAACCCCATCCCCCCGAGAGGTCTTATCCTCTGACCCCCATCTCATCCCTTGCCTGTTACCTGGCCCAACTCCGACGGGCAATATTAAGAATGGGAGAATGCGCCCTTTCTCATCTGTCCCTCCACACCCGACGCCCATCGCCCGCCTTACCGATAAAAATATCCTCAACTGCTTCCAGGCATCCTCGCTCCTTAGTCCTGTGTCGATTCCGAGTCTCCGTGCTCTTTCTCATCTCCACCTTCAATGGGTTCGATTCCTGCACCAAGACATGGTAGTCTTGTCTCTTAACCCCCTTCAAGCTCCATATACTCGTATTTCCTTGCCGCGGCATATTCTGGAATTACTCTTGGGAGTCCCCTGCATTCCTCATTGGTGAGGCCACAAAATCTTCCTTCTCGACGTCTCTCCAAATCGGAAATTTCTCAAAGCGCTTAAACGAGCATTTACTATAGATAGCGATTGATATAGGATTTAAAGCATATTTGAGACAAAGGATGAATTTAAGATCATTACCTGCCGTAAATTTGACTGAATCGTTCGCGGTGCACACAATGATAAAACAAATATATGTTTTTCAGTTTTTAAGAAAGAGAAAATCACCAAGAGCGTAGGAGAAACATTGGTTTTAGAAGAATGACAGCTTGGGTCGAAAAATCTAACGACCCGTGAATAAAACTAATTGTTCGTATACTAATTGTGTTGAAATTACGTGATATTATATTTTGGACTCCGATTCTCTTGCTTTCAGGGACGTTATTCGTACGTCAAGTGCTCCTACTTGATATCCAGTTGGACTTCCTTGCTCATCCTTCCTCTTATATCCACTTCCCACCCACTCAAAGATTTTTCCCCAGTTGAGTATTTCGCAAGCGAGAATCCTCTGGATCTTGAGAATCCCGACCATTGCGCTCATTTCCACTGCTCTGCTCTTTTGTTTTCCCGCGTCCCCAACCAGGCTCACTCTCTCACTCTCTCGTAGTCTCCCCCTCTCGAGGGGCACTGTTGACGAATTTCGGCCACGAAGCGATATTAAAATGTGTAATTGAAGGAAGGCAAGGTCGGCAACTGCCTGGGCTCTAATTTTATTAACGAGAGAGGTTTACGACAGATGAAATTATTTCTACGAGTTGTTTCAGAAAGTAATTTTTGCTCTCCTGAATATGGAATCAAATTAAGGGCGCAGTCGTTTTATTATAAAACCCCCAATTCTGCTCCTCCTCGAGTCTTGTGCTTAATTTAGAGGTGGACTGTAAAATGTGAAACGTTTTGTATCCCCTGCACTCATTGTGAAGATTCTAGCTTTACTTCGTACAGTGCCCTCGTAAGCTACGAAGAGGGATGATGGGAAAGAACGTATTTCCCCTTAAACAGTGGGAAAAAGTAGCTACGCTCTTATAGAAAGACAGCATATATTATTTTCGCTTGCAGGCGTATCCTTAGTAATAATTAACTGTTAAAATAACCTGCTTTTTTAATAACTTTCATGATAAAGTAGCTACGCTCTAATTTATTGAAATACAGCATTTTTTATTTTCGTTTTGAGGTTTATCCTTAGTAATAATTAACTGTTAACATAACTTGTTTTTTTTAAATAACTCTTAATAATTTTTAATAACTTTTGGTTTCATTCGGGTTAGATGAATAATTAATGAAATCATATTTTCATGTGTTATTCATAATAATTTTCCAATAGTTAAAATATTTTCATTGTACATGAGATTCTGATGTACCTAAAAATTCATCATCAAGGAATTTCTTTTGAATAATTTTCAAGATCATCTGCTGTATAATTTATTCAATATTTTAATCCGCAACCTTAGAGAAAGAGCGTCATACGATTCGAAAAATATGTTGATATTATTAAAATAATAATCATTGATTTAGCATTTATAAATTGATGGTAGTCTACCGTTGAAAGGTAGCATGGAGACTGCCAAATAATTTTGCAGAGCACCTATCCAAAAACATGTAGGAAGTATATCATTTACAGAATGTGCTAACCTAATATGCTGTAATATCTGCCTTAGATGCCAATTTCCTTGAAATTAAAAACATATCTTTCCGGGTCAAGTGTTGAATGCTTCATGACAAACGGTACCAGATTTCCATTTCCAGTTCGCCATTCGAGAGGGGAGGAGATTTGTAATTGAAAAACTCAACGGCGACTGAGGTTGGATTTCGGGTTAATTTAGCCATCCGACTTAATTTAAAAAGTTAACCTCCTGAACATAAGTCGATACTTGGCCAGGAAACTGTTGATTAATGAGCGTTTAATGTTGTTCTTGCTTGTAGATCCATTTTTTTACAATGACTTTGATTTTTAACTTTTATGATTCCTGAATTTCCGAGGAAAGAGCGAATATTTACATCTATCTACGCTGGAGTCTTTCTCCCTTATCTTTGTGCTATAAGCTGCCCAAATAGTGTGGGGCCGGTTAAGTTAAACTTGTGTGGTCTGAATCTTGCTAAGAGTGTAATTTTCGCTTACTCTCTTCCTCGCTTCTCAAACGGCTCCCAGCCTGATTCCTCTAAATATTTTGTCACACTCGTCTTTTTATCGTAAAAATTTGAGAAAAATTTAGAGGATT
Organism: Hetaerina titia; assembly: GCA_037158775.1. Classification (NCBI taxonomy): domain Eukaryota; kingdom Metazoa; phylum Arthropoda; class Insecta; order Odonata; family Calopterygidae; genus Hetaerina; species Hetaerina titia. The sequence goes on along the minus strand of CM073768.1, from coordinate 81,318,029 downwards.
TTCTCTGTTTCAACTAATTCTTTCATCAACGATCTCCCAAGGGCCCAAAGTGTTTGTGGCGTACTCCAAATGGGGTCTAACTAAATCGAAATGACACCTCTCTTTAACTTTCGCGTTTTATTTCCCCACCACCCGTTTAATGAAGCCGAGTTTCTTTAAGGCGAATTCGCACATTCTCCTGACATGTGCACCACATGGAAGACGTGGTTTTAGGACTACCCCAAAATATTCACTCGATCTGCCGTAGTTCACAATGAATCTTCTATTGTATAATTTGTCCTGCTCATCACATATTTTACTCCAAAAGTTCAAGTCTTGTATGAAATAAAACTAGCCACATGGTACATCAGAGTTCGGAATAAGTGCCATCTCACTCTGTAACTAGTCATGCCTGGGAAGAAGAAATACCTTTATTCAAGGCTATTCTTCAACGATTTTTACCCATTGTATACGAAAGAAAAGTTTGCCTCTTCTCAGGAGGACTAACATTTGCTGTAACGGAGCCACGAAAATGCCGCCTTTGAATAAAAGCATTCAACTGCATCGCCTGAGTACTGCCTCACTTCCTCACTCCGCTTACTTATCTCGATGAAACCAAGCATAGTAAATCAACCCAAAGTCCATCATATTGTAATTTGAACTATCGGTTAATGCATTTGAAAATAAAATTTACTTGCATAAATCATAGGTTTGGTATGATATTTCCAATCTTCACCATATATTCAGGAGAACTTATCGGGGCAATTGTAACAGTTCTTGATTTCGTACTAAGTACTGAGTTATCAACCATTTATTTTAAAGTTACGTTTTTCTTTATGTTCACCATTAAAATTTCGCCATTTCTTAAACGAAGAAAATTATAATGGTTGAAATTAATCTGAAGTGTAGTATGGATTCATTTATCAATCGGTAGACTGAAGGTCATGATGGGTAGAGTGTGGCGTATTTTTCACCGTAATATTAAAAAAAATAGATTGAAATTTCCTATGTTTATGACAATCAGTTAACAAAATAATTAATGCTGGATAAATCCTTAAGCTATCAGCATAGCGGTTTTCTCGCCGAGGCTGGCCTGAAACATGCCCAAGGTAGCATTCGTCTATTATGGATTGGCCTTTGGTTACGAGGTTTGTCAAAGAACTTTGTGCAAGGCACTTTCCAACTACTTTTTAGTTTGTAAGAGATGTTAAAGAAAGAGGTAGAAAACAAGGGTATAGCGGAACACAAAGCGAAATAGAATAAAAGGAGATTCTTTCAATACGGCAAAAACCTTTTCGATCGTTTACCCTGGCTGGTCTTTTTCATTCGCCTTTATTTTCCCTCTAAATCTCAGCGATTGTCCAAGAGCTATTCAGAGATATTACTACATAAATTATTGGCCGTTTTTCTAGGCATTTGAATTAACGAACTCCGCTGAATAATAGGAATTCGTAAAAAAATAATTGTCCACTTCTTTAGGCAATGAAAAATATGATGAATATGATTAAATATATGATATGATATATGAATATGATTTTTTACTTTTGTCATTTTCAGAACAACACATCACTCGAGTCGGTAAAGGGTGATTTCATATGTACTTGTGAAACATTATACATGTGCCTTTTAATAATTATTTTGTATCACAAAGTTAAGTCCTTGTTTGATCTCAAATTAATTAGATGCCGATAATTTAATATAATTCAGTATAATCCTCTTTCATTAGTAGCAATGCGACAAAATATTCTGAAGACTAATTCAATTACTGAGAGCGCATTTCCCAGAAAAGCTTAAATTATTTCTTGTTTCACAAAATACTTATCTTTATTTAATTTAATGAGAAAACATAAACCGTAATCCTATTACATTGTAATATGGACTATGGCTGAACGCATTGAAATGCGAATTTAATAGTCTTAATTATGAGTTTTCCATGACATTTTCAATCTTCCTCATGTATTCATAATAAATTAATTGGGTAATTGCAATAGACACATTTCTTGAGTTCGTATGCAAAATTATTTCGTTTACCATTTTTTTTAACTGTAAATTTTCCTCAAAGTTCATCGACACAAATTCGTTAACTTTTGTTCTAAGAGTGTTTTTTTTGGAAAATGCCTTAAATGAAATGAAGCATGGTTCATTTCACCCTTTCAAAAACCGCTCTAAATACTTTCCTTCTCACACTTCCTTAATATAATTACTGAAACAAATTAATCTAAGGTTTTAAAAAATTCAGCTAAGTAATCGCCTTTCTCTATCTTCTACTTAACATTAACTTTGGAAAAAGAAAAAAAAAACTTTACGTTTAATTTTTAGACAAATGATTCAATTATATTCGTTCGTTAGCGATTTTTTGAACCAGAAATAAATATCATATATAAGGTTTGTGTGTCCGTTGTCACATCAAACTCTCCTAGGTCGATACTCGACGAATCAGCAGGATCATCGATTTACGCCAATGCATTTCCCCGATAATAGCTAACTAGCTTAAGCCGGCTATCTTCGCATTGTAGCCATGAATCGTCTGCGACGGCTTTGGCCCCCGTGGACCACACGGGACTGCTATTAATTTCCTTAATCTTATCATTGGGCCATCTTCCTACTGTCCGACATAAACCTGGTCGCCTTATCTGGCTGGACAGGCTCACAACTCCTGCCACGAAGACTATTACTAGCTATATTTTTTTCCCGGAATTTTACCAGGTGCTGTCCAAAAAATGGAGTAGTGGAGCACCTGGATTAATTTTGGAAGACCCCACAATGGTTCGTGCTTTTGAAGCGCCCTCCCTTGTTCTCGTTTAATGAAACGTTCGTCGCTACTCGTTCGGAAAAGTGATAAAAATAACCGACACGATGTGCAATGGCAGGTGTCTGTCTACTTGACATTCACAGTTGAGTGGACATTTTCAATGAATGTTGCCACTCCGGCCACAACGTTTATCCCTCAACCAATCACTGGCTCCAAAATCTTTCTTGCCGCCCCGAGTACTGATTGCTGTTTTTAAAAATCACGAAACATGTAAAGTGAAGGAGCATTATAAGTGTGCTTGGTCATCTGGATGATTGAAAGTCAAGAAAAATTTGGGAGGTCTTGGTAGAGTTGTTCCCTTCTTTCCCTGCACCTTATGGCGAACGCGGACGAACCGCTTCACTGCCCTCGAACGAAGTCGAAACTAGAAAAACCGCAGGGTTCCCATCGGGACATAACCGCTGACCATTCACCAAGTCCCTTCATACAAAAGGTGCCGAATACCACCACAAGGTGGCGGGTAGAGGACGTCCGGGAGCCATTTTCGTTCCCTCGGCGTGGGCCGTTTTCACCGCGAGCACGGCAAGTAAATTGATTGAGCGTAAAATTGAAATTTAAGTGGAAAACCTTTCGACCGTGCTCCTTTTCTCGGCGAAAATTCTGCTCAGGCTGGGTAACCTTAAACTGTGCTCGGTGTCAATGGATAATGAATAGGCGTTGAATATTTCTCCTGTTTCAATTTTTAAGCGAATATTCCGGGACAAAGACCCCAACCGCATTATCAAGGGAAAGATATGATTCACATATTATGGTGACATATTGTAATTCTTGAAACAAAAGCATTGAGACATTGTTAGGGAGGAATATGAGTTGACTGTCAAGCCTTTTGCGTTTTCTTTTAAGACTAGTTCAATCAACTAATTCCAATTTTTCTCGCGCAGGTCATGAGGATGGAGTAAAGCGTTCATGACTAGAACATGGGAAAAGCTTTACTCGGTGAACAAACATTTATAAAATAGCGAAAATTACCCTAAAAGTGAAATAATTTCTCTCAATTATATTCAGATATTCAACGTAAGATATAAGGCAACAATTTCAGAGAGTAAAAATCATTCGCCTTGACCGGGATCCGAACCCGGATCCCTCGATATCCGGCCGAGTGCTTTAACCATTTAAGCTACCGAGACGTCCTCTTACACTCTGAAATTTTGGGGGCTTTAAAGGAACAAGATGTTGTGACGAAATACCGTACATACAATGTCACAGGCATTCGTAGTCGTGCGCGAGGCGCCACAGTCCACGAGGCCAAAGAGATGCCGCAACAGCAACTATTAACGGAGTCATCCGCTACGTGTGTATTATAATGCATTATAATACACACGTAGCGGATGACTCCGTTAATAGTTGCTGTTGCGGCATCTCCCGCAGTTTCTTGAAATGGGGTAAGATATAAGCTTCACAAAATAAAAAGCAACATGGGGACATAAGAAAAGGAGTACGAGGCAAAATACTACTATCGTGTTATTGATTTTCTAGAAGCAGGTTTAATTTTCGCTTGTATTTAATAATAGTAATTTCAACACTGTCTTAAACAGAATTCATGAGCTATAACGACAAACATTTGTTAGGACAAAATAGTCGGAGATTATTTTGCTTTACAAAAAGAAAAGTAATGGAAATTATGTGAGTATATATGTAATTCAAATGCCGCTTTTAGGGTTGTTTCTCACGATTGCGGGCAGATCGCAAATGAATCCTCCTCCAAAGAGCTATCAATTTATGAGAATTTTTCGAGATTTGAAATATTATTTCGGTAAACAATTTATATGCCATGCTAAGTAAAAGATTTTTTATACATAATAATCGGGCTATAAATTCGTCATTAGGAGGAAAAGAATTTAGCCCATTTTTATATCCATTAGTTTTGTAATTCGAAACTTTAACTATAATATTAATACTTATAAAGTATCCTAGTAATACTCTTATAATGCTACTTTTGAAAGAATCCCGATTGTATTTTCATACACAACCCTGTGATTGTGCAATTATTATACGCCGACATTAGATTGCTATGATAAAAATATGTTACAATTAAATTTTAGTTCAAACAAAAGTCCTTCTTTTCTCTAGTTTTCCCTGGTCACACGGGATAATACTGCAAATGAACGTCATATTAAATGTTAAATGGTTAATGTATCATCACAAAGTTATTTATTTTAGTGCCATGCAAGCCACCGCTAGGGTGTGTGGCAAGGGGTGAATACACACCAGAATAATTTTGATTCGCATATGACTCTATCGCGGTCGGACAATGTTATCCTTATCCCCTATTGTTCGTGAAAAAAATGAATGACATCTTAAATCTATCCCTTCTACACTTAATCTCTCTAATTTTATTAACATGTTCCCTCCTACCGTAGTACGATGGGGGTAATAATACATTTTCAACCAATGCCAAAGAGGCATCGTTCCAATTTACGCAAGAGCTTCAATATGTAATGTAACCTTCGCTCCGTGAGTGATTCCCAGCCTATCTGCTCTGATATTTTGGATACGCTACTAAGTTTATCATAAAAAAGTTTTACAAATCTAGCTCCTCTACACTGCACGCGATTGGTAATATATCCAACTTCTTGAGGATCTCATACATTTGCAGGATATTCTAATAAAGCCTAACTAACGACACATAACATTTCTCTTTAGCCTTTTCATCACATAACTACGCAATTTTTTTAAGTTTAATTCTGATTGGCAAGTGTTGCACCAGTGTTGTATAGCATTAAGGTCATCTGATAAAACTACTGTGTCCTCAGAATCACGGATATCTCTGTAAATCACTGCATTGTCAGCAAAAAACTAACTAGTGATTACGGAGCCAATGTAGTTACATAAAGTAGGAATGAAAGAGGTCCAACAACACTCCCATGGGGAACACCAGAAATAACTTTTACTGTTAAAATTTGTTGTCTCCGGTGTAACTTTATGGAATTTACAAAACATATTGAAATGAAATTATTGACTTTGCAATTCCACACACTTAAGTAAAAAAGGGATTACTATATGTATGAGAAAGCAATCAAAGTTTTGCCTAAAGACAAAATTAAATGTGCCTTGTACATGGCTTATGGCCATGATGGTTCATGGCTTAAGAACCTAATCTCTCACACTAAAGTAAAGACTGGCCTGGGTGGCGGCGGTGTAACGTCCTCATCTGCCAAACCAAGGGTCGCGGGTTTGATTCCCGCCTGGGTGGGTTTCCTCCTCCTAGGGCTTCGATGTTTGTAATCGTCTCCATTGTTGCCACTGTTAATAGTCTAATGTTCAAGCCCAAAAGTGTTATTTTCTGATTTAGGCTAAATATATAAATAAATAAAGACAAAGTTCCTAAAAATGAGAGGAGTGGAGTGCATGAATTAAAGTGCTCGGAACGGAAACACGAAGTGTATTGGGCAAACAGGACGAAAATTGAAAGAAAGGATAAAAGAACACCAAAATTGTTTTAAAAAAATAAGAAGAAGGCAGTTGGAAATTTCGAAATGCGTCCGTTGGAAGGATGAACTTCCCAACGAAATTTTGTATCCCTCCCACTCCCCACTCCTAGATCAACTACTCTTTCTAGTCAACGATCGACGCCGAAAGATGTAATTCTCTTTTCCTCCTTGCTACATTTTAACCTTTTTACCCCTCCACCCTCCCTCTCACACCAACCCACTACTTCGATCAGAAGGCATATATACCAGGTTTACTTCTATGAAAACCACCTGACGATGACGTTCAACGTCGAAACCTGGGTCGCGTTTTTAAATAAAGTGTGTGGAATTACAAAATCAATAATTTCATTTCAAATTCGACTGTATTTAAGCTAACTCCATCTATTGCTACTCTTTGTACCGGACCATTCAAAAAGTCTTTAATCCAATCCGGGATATTTTTATTTATGCCATATATATCTACCTTTGGGAGTAGTTTACTATGAAGTACTTCTTCGAAGACTTTCTTAAAATCAAGAAAAACCGCGTCCACTGGAACATAATGCCATAACATGACCATAGGCCACAACACGACCACTGATACCATAACATGTATTTAGAATACGCATATATGTACAATGATGCAGTCGAATATTTTCTAAAAAGTTTATTTTGGCATAGTTGGCGATTTCTACCGTTATGCTGGTGAGAAAAGTGTTAGAGGGCTTTATCTTTAAGCCCATATATCCGAAAGTTCCTTGGAAAGCCTCACTCTTTTCCTTGCCTTCTCGTCGAACGATTTTTTTAAGACCTAGCATAATCTGATAACAACCAAATGTTGGCCTTTAACACCAGATAGTAAGCGTAAAAATAGCATCTAGGGCAATCACAAACACCTAATTCCTCGATGGAGGAAAAGCAAAATAAACAGGAATCGATCCTGCTACTTCTGGGTTTACGGGCGGTCAAGTAACCTTGAAACCAGCGGTGCCAAAAATTACATGTAATTAATAAGAGGATAGATTTATCCCTTCAATATCAGAATTAACTTCTTAGAAATTTTTTGCTCCCGTAGGCATTCATCATAGCAAAAATATTTCCAATCTTCGCATATAAGACTGGAAAAATCATAGATTTTGAAAAAGAGAGATTCGCGTTTTAATCTTTCGTAAGATTTTAACTAAATTTAACAAATTAAATTGCTTTAATTTATATTTCTACATCTACAATACCTCATACCTTGCAAGCCGTCACGAGGCGTATGACAGGGGGTACTAGATAATCAGTCATTGGTGTAATTAATGAGGATAATGTTCGAGTATACATTTATGTGTGAGAAGTGGGAATTGCCATTCAGTATGTGCCATTTTGAATTTCATAATTCCTGTATCCGATTCCAAATTCTCACGGCCTATCAATGGCCTTAATGTTGAAAAAAAACGCCTCTCATAAACTATTTTACCTGAATAATTCTCCCAATTAGTTTGACAGAACCAGCTTTATATCCAACAGTTCCGCGAATACTACGAACGTGTTTTCGCCATGCTCATTCCGACTAAAGGAAACGTTTAAATTCATAAATGATTAAATCGGAGATGATGCTTTTGGATTTCAGTTCATTAGAATGCAGGGGACGCTGAGATTCTTTTTTAAACGTGGAAACATTAACTACTGAGCAAAACTTCTGTTTCGACCGACGGAGACACACACGAGGGTTAATCCCGATCCCATCGCAGCTATTTACGAGCGCCGCTCGGAAATTTCGGCGATCACACCAAACATGCCGCGCGTACCCAGGGTTTTTTTTGGCGGCTTTTTGATTGTAAGAAAATCAGAAAAAGATATCATCAGCGATTAAATAAAACGATAATGGGGCATCTCGTAGAGAGGAATCCAGGGGAATCCGGGATGGTGAACAAAATCGACGATTGCTCGAAAAGGAGAGGTTGAGCGGAGGGGTTTATAATATTAGCCCGCATGAAAAATGATCTCCCGGAGGAATTTCGCCATCCCTTTACGGTTCTTAAATTGTCCGCATTGTCGGACGGGAGCAATTTATGGTAAAAACTCTCTTTCGCAGGAGCCACACTCAAATTTCCTCCGTCCATCGGAAGTTCAAAGCAGAAGAACCACCACTGGCACCCTATTCCGAACCAAACCGCTCCTCCCCACCTCCCAACCCCCCCCCCCCTTTCCTCACCACGTAAAGATTAATCGTCATCTTCCCCACCGTCCGGGGCATGTACAAAAGACATCCCCCTTCGATATCCGTGGCGAATCACAACCTCCCGTCTTTAAAACCTTTAGAAAACAACCGTGCCAAAAATACCTCTCTCCACCAGCCGGCAGGCCGGCTCCCATAGCTCGAAAACCAAGGAGCAACGCACGGCCCAGCTGCCGGCCGCCATCCCACTTTCTCGAAAAGGTGAGTCTCTTTCGGAAGACTCCGCAGTGAGATAAAAATCATGCACGGGGCACTGCAAGGCTTCCTTCAGATTATCGAGATCCGAATCTTTTCGTCTCGTCCCGCGTGACAGGCGAATCGTTCCAGATGCCAGCCGTGGAGGATTTGTTTACGACTCGTACCGGCTCTCTCTCTCTCTCTATCTCTGAAGAGTAGATATCCTCGAGGGATGCCTCGCAAGACTCGTTCCTTTTGGCGAGAGTAACCCGGACCACTGATGTTTTTTTTTCTTAGTCCTCCGAAGTTATCCCGGATATTTTCTATTCTTTAGAATTTCGGAACTACTCAAGCCTTCGTCCTCCTGCTTGAAATGCATGTACGAAACGGTGTCTTACACTTTTGAAAGGCCAGAAAGCCAGCGGAACACTCAACAGCTGTCTGCAACCGTGACTATTTCCTCTGAATGGGAAGGATAAGAAGAAATAATAAATCTATTTCTTTGCCGCAATGCCCATACATTTCCATACCTCATACTCAAGTGTCGACATCTTGCCAGTCCCGTCCGACGTCACGTGTAGTTCAAGCGGAAGACGGTCCAGTGGTATTTTGATCCCAGGAATGAAGTCATGGCAATCATTGATAATGTCCTCTTGCTTAGTATGTATCTTTTACTTGAGTTAACAGTCAAAATCTTTCCTGAAATCAGATAAATGCTTTTTAATTTAACTTTCAACTAAGAAACTTCTAAATGAAAATGGAATTCTTAAAAAACTGAGTGATCGAGAAAAATATTCCGAAACTGGACCGTAGTAGTGCGTATGTCCGATTTATATGAATGTTTTCCATCATCTCAGAAAAAAGGGGTGGAAATATATTTAGAACTAGTTTCTTCTTGATAAAGGACTAACACAGTAAAAATAGTTCCCTATAAATAATTGTAAACGAATGCTACTCCAAATATTCTTTTAAATCATTGGAGACAACCACGATGACATGTGATTATAGCCCAAGGAACAGCCAAAAAATTTGCTTGAGAATATATTACGATATTAAGTATTTTTCATTTGGAATAATTTTTGCGGAAATCTAAGATATTTACATTTTTAACTCTATGATGGAACGCCAAGTAATTTGCAAGAAAGGTATTATGCATAGTGGTGTAACAGAAATTAAGTTCACGGGACGGATATCATATTTAAGTACATTTAGAGAGATATAGTCCTTGATTCTTTAAGTAACATTGAATTACTGATATTCGATAACAATAATAGGTCCTAACTGGATCATATTTCACTGTAAATGTTCAATGCCAGGACCAAAAGGTCAGCGTTGGTAATGTTGATGCCAGAGATTTATCTTTATGATGTAAAAACATTGAGACTATATAAAACCTAGGTGGATCAATCTAATGATCGAAGAAAAAATTCAATTTTAAGGGATAGGAGCGATTTTCTTCGTTCACCCTGGGAATCTCAGCATCCCAAAAGGAAAGGAAAAGTGATCCTAGAATTTCAATTGATTATCATCAATTGAAATTCTAGGATCATTGTGAGTTATACCACAAATAATATGGTGTTTGTCAAGGTCATTGAGGGCATCATCCTTAATTATGTAATTGCATACTCTGGCGATTTTAGTCATACGAACGAAAAGTAAATATTTTAACAATCAATAATTTTTTATTTGATAATGAGATGTAGTACTTAACCTTTGATGTGTAATTTACATTAATTTAATTTTCGTACATCTGATTCTAATTTCCATTATTTAATATTTTGGAGACAGCTTCGAAGATTCAGCGACGATTATGATCGTTAAGCATGATGGTAAATATTCATACAAGAACCCTTTCGCCCCAACCCTTTCACGCACATGCAAACCCACAAACTGCCAAAAAACATACACATGCACAACCTTTGAATTTTTAATTTTGTTCCGTCGTGTAACTTAAATGGTTTTAATATTTCTAAATGGACTTCGGATTCTTACCATTATGATTTCTGATTGTTCTGGGGAAGAATGAGTATTTGAATCTTTCTGTATTGGAATCCATCTCCCTTATTTTATCTTCATGGTCTGATCTACCTAAGTAGTGTGGGGCCATTATTATTCCTTTTGTGTCATCGTTAAACTCGCTGGTTTTGAATCTTTCTAAAGGTTTAAGTCTCGCTTGTTCTCTTCGTATTTGAAGGGGCTCCCAGCCTAAATCCCCTAAGAGACACACACACCACAATTGGTATCTTTAATCGTGCTATTAGTCTATGCATTACTAAAGGTTCCCATCCCTGATCTTGTTGTAAAAGTGTGACACTTTGTGTTCTAACGTACGAATGTTTCATGAATCTGATTGCCTTTACTTGTAATTTTTTAAGTTAATCTGTGCGCAATATTTTGGTTCTTTAAAGGTGATATTAAGACGAGGGCGGTTTATAATATTCTCTTAAGTTACGGCAGCTTTAAAATCCTCAGTTATTATAATGGAAAATTTTCCAATTATAATGATATCTAAAAATATATACATTCATTTTTCAATACCTGCAGGGTTTATGATGTTTAGAGTTATCTCCAGCATGATTCTGAACGAGAAAACCATGAGGGCGCCAACGCGTTTACAGATTGAATAGAATATGGCTTGCGCAGAACTTTACTTCGTCACTCAGTGCATGGCTATGTCGTACCTAATCCAGAGCACGGTGGCCAAAATCCTTTATATCTTACCAGAGCTAGCGCTTGATATTTAAACACAATTTATTCATGACTAATGAGCATATGCCCTTTGTGGCTCATGCTCAGCAAATTTCTGAAATAAAATAATATTTCAACATAAAAGATTTTAATTAGCTAATTTCATTATTTATCCATCAATGCCATTAAATTTTCTCATAAGTTAGGTGGACCCTGCTGCAGGTCTCTACGTGCATGACCAAGACAATGGTTTCCACGTTTTAATTTTCTTAATGGCACACTGATCGCTGGTAAAAATTCCCAAGTCATCGCATTGAAAATTGTTACTATTGCTTGAATTATTACGAAATCACCTTTTTTACTTTTGACAGGTGCAGTATCAATTTTTCTGCTTACTTTGGGGTTAATAGGTTGGAATATGAGCTATTTAACCCATAATTTATTTTACGGGATGGTCAGTAAAATGGTATTAGTGTAGCAGTAGTGATTTCAGGGGAGGTGACCGACAGTTGAGGTCATCTGCGAGTAGCATGTGTCGTCAGTTAAAATCATAATACACTATAATGCTGCGAAATGAAATTTTACTCAAATATTACGAAGAAAGCAAAAAAGCAATAATATAAAAAAGGTGGTCAACATGAGAATGCTTTCACAAAGAGCTATCAAAAGCATTTGATTTTTAATATTTTTCTTACGCATAATAACGAAATAATTTTCATCATTTAATGGAAAATATCTAATTCTCTGTCATAAAAAGTAATGAAAAACTACCGGCACGACTAGGCGCTTGCTCCATGAATAGAAGAGAGGAAGAAATAAATCTGGATTTCAGCTCCGAGATTGAGAGCAGACTCAGAGAACGGAGGATTGTACGAAACGCGGAAGGAATTGACATGAGTCCATGTTAATCTTGGATGCCTTGATATGTATAGAGGGAGCAAGCAGTAGAGCATCTTTCCGTAGCTGCATTCCGAGGAAAAATAAATCGAGAAAAGTATGGGAAGGGAGGGAAACGAATGGTCGAGGGATAATGCATAATATAGGGAATCCTTAGCACTGCGCTGCGCCTTTCACCCAAGAGAGCATTCCACGCGGCAGCATCCCCCGACTCCATCCCTCCCCCTTCCTCTCGAGCAGAGCGCACCGTCCACATCCCCATCGACTTATCCCCCCCTTTCCCTCCCATTTTCTCTTCCCATTACTAGATACATCCCCCACCCCATCGGCTTTCCTCCTTATTTTTCTTACCTCTCGTCCAACCCGCGGCCCATTGCTACTACACAGCCATCCTCCTTCACCTGCCCCTCCCACTTACCGGACGCCCATCTTTCGTATCCACCCCGGGTCCCGCATCCCACCAGCCAAACCGGCGATAGCCCTTCCGGACCGAACTCTATTCCCTCCCCGTCCTCCTCCTCCCTTTTAAGGCACCGAACCGCACCCCGCAGACATTAGTCCTGTCCGTCACCAATTAGTTTCGCGCAGAGGCCCGATTCGATGCGATCCCTGGTTTTCTAAAAATAAAAGAGGAAAGGAGAGAGAGAGAGAGAGAGAGTGTGCGGCCTGAGGCGGAAGGGAGCCCTTTCCGAAAGGAATCTTTTCCCTACTGCCTCTCGTTCCCCGATCCCTCCTACCTCCCCGCGTCCTCCCCTCTGCTCCTCGCGATTCGTTGGAGGAAGAGAAAAGGAGGTGTGTGTGTGTGTTTGAGGATGGGAGGTGCGTCGGGAGTAGGCCGGGAGAGAGAAAGGAAGCGTGTGCGGGGGAGTGGGCTCCGTGGGTGGGTGTGTGTGTGGGGGGGAAGGGAAGGGGAGGCGTGGCAAGACTGGGTGGCGCGTTTGAAGGGAATCCCTGAGGGAAAGGAACTCTTTCATCTTGACCGGAGAAAAGAAGAAGTGCCTTTAAGGGCGGTGAGCGAGCCGACTCCCTCTCCCTCCGCCTCTCTTTATCTCGCTCCCTCAGGGGACTGCGTTTGCTCGGCCCCCAGATATTCCTCCTTAAAAGGCAGGGACGGACGGGCAAGGGAAAGCGCGTAAACAGGACTAAACAAAAATTACGATTGAATCCCTCCCGAGTTTTGGAATGCGTAATATGCTGAAGATTTCCTAGGCATATAGATTTCAACTTTTTGATGCCGAAGAGGAAAGTACGCATTTTATTGCAGATTCGCGGGGTTAGAAAGGCGATAATGGTCAGAGGGATTCCTATTTTAAAGGATTCGATACCAAATACCTCGAGGCAAACACGAATTTTATCAAATTATTATTAATCAAACGAATCGTTCTTTCATTTCATGTGCTGTCCAAGCCTATTTGAATTCATTTTGGAGACTTATCCGTTTATTTTACACAAGGGGCGCTGAAGTTAAACATTAATTTTCTAAATAAAACAGTTTCTGGCGTATTTTGGTGGAAAATCTTCATACTGACTTTTAATAATCAAGCCACTTTACTTTTCCACATAAACTTTTTAATTTTTACGACCCAGGTTTCGTTATAGCATAACATCATCACCTGATGATGTTATGCTATAACGAAACCTGGGTTGTAAAAATTAAAAAGTTTATGTGGAAAAGTAAAGTAGTTTGATTATTAAAAGTCAGTATTAATTTTCTAGCTTAAAATGGATTGTGGCAATGTTGATTTCAATGAAGTTATTTCATATTTCAGCAGTTAATCTTAATTTTCTTCCCGGACACATGCGAAGAGGGCGTGAACTATTAGCTGTGAGTTGGTAAAGTGACGAATTGACCACGGGCAGTACATCAGTACTGTTATCGTCTCCGTAGTCAAGCTCGCAGTCCTATGGATGGTCACCTAGTCGACCGAAAATACGGAATCGAGTTTCGTAATGAACCAATATTAGCTATCGGATCGTCGCCTTACGAATAAGATACACATACGGGATCATGCACCTATTACAGAGATTTTTATTCCGAGAATAATATAATCTATAATTGACGGTGAAACTAAATAATTTCTTTCTCAAAACAACCAAAATGGCCATTTTCCTGAAAAAAGTTATTACAAGTGGGAAAGTATAAAATTCTATTAATGAGTTCGTTATCCAGCATTTATTACATGCTCTTTTCACTTCTATACATGTCTACGTTCAAGATTCAACCTTTAAGAAGTAAATTCTGGTATCAAATTATATAATACGGATTTGACGAGATGAGAGTAAAAGAATATGTAACAACTTCATAAAGTAAGAATCATGTCAAAATGTACAAATACGCAAGGAAGGCTACGCGAAAAATTGAGAGTTTAAAGAAGGTCAGAATGATCAATTATGGTTCTCCTTCGAAATAACACGTCAGTATCACTTTTTTCCTCAGTCATAAAAATTATTTATTATTTTTTAAAACAGAAATAAATAAGGCTGAGCTCAATGAATCGTTTCTCCTTTCTAACTCCTTTATTATTTCTTATCTTAAATATCATTAACTTTTGCTTGTGAATTATTGATTATACCCTGGTCCATTCACTGACCGTTGAAAGAAATATTAAGACGCGGGAATCAGACGAAGGAAAATTTTCAGTTGATGGGAATATGTACTAGAATTTAATTCATAAAATGTGTCTTGATTCAATGGAGTAAGAACCAGGTGCATTCGTATATAAAAACCTTTTTAAGTGCCGGAAGTACCCTTTTCTTGTGACATATGCGACCGTGAGTTCATTTGACAAAGAAGACGCCGTAAGTTAGGGGACAGCGTGTTACTGATTACTTCCTGGCTCCTCCGATTTTCTTCAGTGCATCTACACATCATCATTTCCATTAATTTGACGAGCTCCGGTGCGGACGTAACATCTATGGCGGTTTATTTGACCGTATCCCAGTTTCGACGTCCGACGCGCTCTTAATTCGGAGGATTTCAGCACTAAATATGCCTAGCCGTGCGCTTGCAACTCGACGCGCCGGCGGGCGCTCATACGCCTACCACTCCCTAATTACGGCCTTCCGGGGGGCCGTCTCCCAAACCTCATTTAACTCACTGCTTCCGCCCACTTCTCGCATCATGAGTTACAATGATTTAAGGGTCGACTAAAGAGCGGCGAAGGAGAGGAACAGTGGACGCCACCACCGCGAGACCAGGGGACACTGCCGACCTCCTACACCCCCCCTCATTCCCATTCCACGCCGTGTCGAACCCCCTCAACCCCCTAACCTCACACCCACCTCCCTTTTCCTAACCCCACTCCCATTCCTTGTTCCCCGGAACCACTGCATTAGGGAAGAGGGCCCACGTTCCCTCTCCATCATTTCGATCGCCCCGGGGGACCTTCAACGGAAATCTGGCTACCGGAAGTCGAGATCCGTTGGGAAAAGCCGTGAGATCTGGACATTCCGTCGGCGGTTCCGCTCGCACTGGACCAAAAAGCGTCGTGAGATGGGGAGTTCTGCAGAAGAGGGTCGTCGGGAGGGCGTGGGTGTCCACCGGGCTATATAAGGGATGGAGGAGGGAGTTTCGGGGGGTAAGGGGGATATTTTAGTGGGGAAAGGGAGTCGAAGGTGCCGAGAATGGACGAGGCAGGGGGGCGTGTTCCGGGTGGCGTGTGAGAAAAGCCATCTGTGGTGTACACGGAAGGGTGGTGGCGAGTAGGCTGGAAGGCGGGGGAGGGGGACTGGCGTTGTGGGAAGGAGGGGAGTGGGCATCCAATGGGAGAGAAACGTGGAGAGAGAGAGAGAACGCTGCAAGAAAGTTGTGGGGAGGATAAGCTCTGCACCGCGGGATGCAGGAACACCTGCGGTGGACCTGACCTGACTTACGTGACGTCACACGAAGGTTTGGTCCCGGCGAGGGGGCAAGTGGGGGTCGTCGGGGTAGCGGCGTCTGGACTGTGTGAAAGGGGTTTACCGAGGGGGGTGGGAGGGGATGGAGGCGGGAGAACGGACGGCATGGGGCGGTTTTAGGGTAAGAGTGCGATGGGGGGTGAGGGCTGGTCGTGCGAGGGAAATCCATGCTCCTCGGTGTTTCAGGCTTCCCCCTCCCTCCCCTACGTCTCCGTTCTCTTTCTCTTACCCACCATCCACTCACTCCGTACCCTCCCACCCTCTTTCCCGAGTCTTCGGGTCTTCGGCCGGACGGACGGTGCCGAGATTGCTTCCGCAGGGATGCAAGCGCGGTGGGGACATGAGGAGAGCGTGCGCGGGGGAGCATGGGAATTGCAATGGGGGAGCATTTGTCCTCGCAGGGGGGGGGAGTGGGTTTAGGATGGGGGTGAAAATCGCCAGGACACGCAGACCAACCTCCCCCCCACTGGGCCTCTCTCTCTCCCTCTCTGGATTTCATCTTCTGTCCACACCTGCTGCACTCACGAGATATATCTCGTCCCCCTATCCCTGCCGCCCGCCCTCCTCCCGTTTCGAAACCACAACCCTCTATCCCCCCCCATGATTCCCATCTTCCCCGGAAACCATCCCAACCCTCCTCGGTCTCCTCTTGCCCCCCCCTTTCTTGGAACCCCACGAAAGGGTTATGAGGAGTAACAAATCCTTCCCCAAGTCCTCTCGCCCCACGTTACGGAGGAAGAAGCGATGTCTGCAGGGGGAGGGAAGTTCTGGACGAATTTATATATCTCACCTATCCTTCCCCTCCCTGACTCGGGCCAGTCG
Source organism: Hetaerina titia (assembly GCA_037158775.1). Classification (NCBI taxonomy): domain Eukaryota; kingdom Metazoa; phylum Arthropoda; class Insecta; order Odonata; family Calopterygidae; genus Hetaerina; species Hetaerina titia. The sequence continues at coordinate 81,301,123 of CM073768.1, read as the reverse complement.
AAGGGTTTTCGATATACCCATTCTTTTTTTTATACTGTCACCCGGGCGACGATTTCGTCATTTGCGTCTTTCATGCGATTCGGATTTTATTTTAAAAAGGCTGGAAGGGCCGAAAAAAAGAGCTGACCTCAACCCTCACAGAAGTTCCCAAAACGTGGCGCTTATGAAGACCATTTGAAGCGAGTGCTGCTCGAAATGGGATGAATCCGCTAGCGCCGGGTTAGCGGCAATATATGCTCGATATTAAGGTATCATGTGTAGTTTTAGCGTTTCTTCCGTGGTGAAAGCGGAGAAATACCAGTAACGAGAGGTCGTTTCGAGTGTTTTATGGTTTCTTCGGTGGCAGGTGATGCTTTCCGAGGAAAGAAGTGGGTCAGTTTTGGGAGCATCCGTGAGTTATGCTTCGGCGATATATTGCGAACAAGAAGGCGTAGCCGTTATTAATGCTGTCGGTAGTAGATCTTATATCTCACGAGAAAGATATTTTGTGCAACATTAACTATTTCAAAGTAATTATTTTTTTCCTTAGTGTACACATAAAAAACAATTCATTTCCATAATTTGAAAATAATTCTCGTTTCAGTTCTCTTGGCCGTCTGATTTCTCTCGCATACAAGTCGATAACATTTGAAAGATGAGGTACATCCTCTTTTTGATGAAACATGAATAGGATTATTAAATCATTTAACTATTACCTTGAAAACAATGCCAAAATTTGAAATGCTATTTAATGGCAGAAAAAATAAATATATTAAAGGAATTATATCAATGGGAGAAAATGACGCTATTTCATTAAAGGGAGAAAGGGGCGATCGGAGGCTTTTGAAACTTTTATGATGTCAGTCAATCGGGCATGTCTCTGGACGTCGGCTTTCTCTGGTTCGATTATCTAGTCGTACTTTAAAGTCTCTCTATAAAAAGTAATGTGTGCATTTTTGCGTAACGAATGCCTGCATTCCAGAAAAAGAGAGCAAGTCATTATAAAAACAGCTACGTATATAATTCCAATTTAAAGACAATATATATGCATGATAAAAGAATTATTATCTTTAATCTTTACAAGAGTGAAAAAAGCCAAAATAATAAGGGAATGATAAATCATTTCTAATGCGTCTTGAGATTCATTCTTACTTCATTATTTTATGTAATTCTGAGATAGTACGTATCAGATCTAGTTATTTATGCACATACTCGTATACGAATGAAAGTACCCAATGTGAAAGATGAAAATATTCACTTTTCCTCGGAGTTATTTACATAATTGAGGTTTTTCTTATAATACGTCCACAGGCAATGTAGATGATGCCTCGCATACTTTAACCAGTCTCATACCGTGGAAAAGATGAGGAAAACCGATTACAATTAAGTATTCATCTTTCCGCTCCTTCCTGGGCAGGTTCTTATTATGGAGATTGGAAGAGTTGAAAATTAAATTACATTTATGAATTTTCACCTCAAGCATTGTTTCAGTAAAGATTATAGCGTATTATTCCCGGAGAAATATGGCCATTTTTCTTCTCCATGCGCTACACGTGCTGAGAGTTGCTCGAGACGGTCACGGACTGATGCCCACATTCGCTCGGAGTGCAAGCACCCCCCACTCACACCTTACGGGTATTAAAAACGAAGCAGAATCTTGCCGTTTCCATTCCATACCAATTTCTTTCGCTTGTTTTCGTTTTCTCGTCCTCAAAGGATTAACTCCTAGGATCTCTCTCCCTCACTCTCCCAAAGGGAACCTCTCCCTAACCGGCTCACTTAGCTGGTAACGCTTAATACCCAAGAAGCTCTGAAAGTTTTCGACCGCTGTTACCGTGCTGCTGCTGCTACTTTTGGACCTTAAAACTCTCTCGGAGCGAGCGAGTGCAAGAGCGTCGGGGTGGGGAGTTACTATCAGGAAGGCCGTGGCGGCGGGGAGGGGGAAGAGGTTGGCAGGACGAATCCAAGGGAGGAGGAGAGACAATGTCAGTGTGGGGAGACATCCACTGGCAAGGGGTGGGGGTTGCACGTGCGCGCGATTGTGTGCATGCGAGGATTGTTCCCGTCCCGGGGTCACCACAAATCCGTGAAAGCCAAACTCTGCACGGCACTCTCTGCGCGGGTCTATCTCACGGGATGTGAGCTATAGAACTGGTGGGAGAGAGGGGGGGGGGTGCGGGGGAGGGATGGAGAGAGAGAGGAGCATGGAGTGAACGAGGAGTGAGGGTTTGAAGGATTGAAGTAGGGAAAGAGAGGGGCGGGAGGGAGGGAGAGAAAGGGAGGGATAGTCAGCGAAAGGGGGGCTTGAGGAAAGGGGTTTCGGAATTGCCGCACGTATTTGTAGCTTCAGAGGACGCTCCGATAGATCCGAGGCGGGGGTGGAGGAAGTGGGGAGATGGGGAGAGGAGAGAGAGAGAAATGCGACCCGGCAGGATTAGCTCAATGGCGTCCGCAAAGAAGCGAAAGGAATTTGGAAAAAAAAAGTGAACGGAATCGAAGGCAGGCTAGACGGGCCACTTTCCACCCCATTCCCCACACTCCCTCCTCGATGGCGGGGGATGGGTTGTGGACCAAACCTCGTGCCCGTCTGTATGCAAGCGTGTGTGTGTGTGTGCGTGTGTGTGTCTCGGCAATTCCCTCGTGCGGAATTCAAGAGGAGTTATCGAGTCGACCGGGATGGCGTTGGTCGGCGGCGGCGTCGGAC